>JAPMOB010111798.1:0-13136 GCA_029875015.1 Lepomis gibbosus
GTGTGTGTGTGTGTGTGTGTGTGTGTGTGTGTGTGTGTGTGTGTGTGTGTGTGTGTGTGTGTGTGTGTGTGTGTGTAACACAGAGCTGAAGCTACTGCAGCAAAAACACTTCTTCAAACACTTTCTGAGCAGATGAAACAAGTTTGTTAGAAACTCACTGTTTTAATTGTTGCTTGTTTCTAATCTGAATCAAGGGTCTAAGGACAGAAGGCAGGGTCTGAAACTACACCTGCCAATCGCCAAATGCAGGTTGTTTTTCCATTTGGCGAGTAAACCCTGGAAGGCTATCCACCAAATTTGTGGGTACCAAAATTATTATGTAATTTAAAAAAATATGCTGAGTCGTTTTAGTGTCATTAACGGGCGTGCTGCTTCTGTCTTGTCGGAGTTTGACACAAACACTGCTGTTGCAACCTGATAGCACAAGCATGTAATACACATGCCGGTCCACCGTGTCGGGGTTGATACACACAGTAGCTCCACTTTAATACTGAGAAGCTGCAGCGCCTTATTCATTAATCACTGTAACTCCTCTCTGCTCACCTGCCATTCACAAGTCTTGTGCATGCATGTTACAGTTCCTCACGTGTCTATTTCAAGTACTTTGCTCAAACATGATATAATATTCTTTGTGTGGTTCAACAATGCTGACAAATGATTAAAAAGTTCACGCACAACTCTGAACCTCACCACCGCTGCTCTGTCTCCCTCCCTCTTCCACCACACACACTCCACATATGTGCACTGACGCCCCCTACCTTAAGAGTTAAGGGTCACAATTTTGGATTTTTTCACGCACTTTAAAGAGATTTATTAAAAGCTTCTTTCTTTTCACGTGTATTTACAGCATTATATGTTTATATTTATATCTAAATAGGCCATATATTAACTTATTTGGAGAAAACCTGCAGTCCTATGTAAAATCAGATATTATCACCCCCATATGATCAACATGTTATGATCCTCGTTTCATAACGGCTCTGGAAAGATTCCAATGTAAGATTGGGAGTCGAATCAGGCTGCGGGAATCGAATTATCGAATCTTTGGCTATACGGGGGTCAGCCCTACATAACACCTATTTATCTAAATGAAAAGCACTGAAAAAGAAAAGGGCAATTTATTATGCTTGGCTGGTGGTTTTTTTTACCTACCAGTCCTCTTGGTCAATGTTTCAAAACCCTGACAGAGGGTGTTGTATTGTAAATCAACTTGAGGCGATTTGAGACTTGTCGATTAATGGGTCAACAAAACATGTGAAGAGATAAAAAACAACAACAAAAAAAGGAACATGTATATCTATAGTAGATTGTAATCTCTGCTGCTCCACCCTCCTCCTCAGTAGTTGTAATCCCTGAATCTCTAATCGGTAGCTGGGATCCTTTACAGATTAAGCTTGTTGACAAACACCCTATTTACACCTGGTATTAACATGTGATCTTTACCCAGATAATAAACAATCCAATCCTGTCTTTGTGTTTACATCTGGTATTTTTCATGCGTTTTTATCCTTATTTAGATCCAATCTCTGTTCTCTAGAGCAAAACCTCCAAATGAGTAATTTGAAGTGGAAGCAAATCTGCCCCAAACGCCCTTAGAATAAAAAACAAGTACATTGTTTTGTGAGTTGTCTACGACAAATTCCTCATTACTTTTTGTAAATTCAGCAAATGTAAGTTATTCTTTTGTTGTATAAAAAAATATTGTCAGCTACTCTGTCACTAGATAAATTAAACGCCTTGTTAACAGCAGATCAGCTGCACCAGCGACAATATTATTTCTTACTGTATATAATTTATTTCTCACCCGTATTGCTTTCATTTTCATGCAGTTCTGTTGAATAATCGTATATTTCGGTTCTTTGATAGCACAGAGTAGATTAGAGGCGCATCTCTTTCAGCCTTCTCGTGTGATGTACAAATATCTTTAGGCATTAACATTAACACGTGGTTTTCCCTGTCCAGATAACGTGTCCAGACATAGATCACATTTTAATACCAGGTGTAAATGGGGTGAAGAGGTCAGTCAGTCAACAAGTATATATAACAGTGAATGTGATATAGAGCTGCTATGTTCCCACGGCTTTAGGGGTGTCATGATGAAGTCCTTAAATATTGGTCACATCCGATACTTAAATTCCCAAATTAAAAATGAATCAGACAAAAAAAAAAAAATAGCAGGCGTTGCTGCTAAATTTGGCACAACTTATTTGTTTCAAATACTGAATGTCCTGATCAAATATATTAAGTTTCTAAGTTTAAATTATTAACATTATATGAATGAAAGTTTAACTGGAGAACACGACTGAAGTTGACACGATCTGCCACCGATCACTGTCGAGTGATCAGTCACTACTACTTCACTGCCCGAGTTGTTGAAACTACAGAAACACTCACGGTTGTGTTGCTATATACAAAGAAGCAGTGTCAGTGCAGTAAATGCATGACTTGAGTTGATTTGCCATCTGTGGTTCAGCTACGCTTTGCTTGCTCTGCCTTGTTTGCCTTAATGTCGGTCTCAGGGAGAGTGCTGAAGTTGGTAAAGCAGGAGCTCTTTCTAATCCTTTTCAGAGATGAAATAATGTACAGTAACATTGCCAGCTTTAATTTTCTGTTAAAAAGTATGACTTTTTGTCAGACACATAGCTCATAAATGTACAGCTTTATTAAGACATGATAGGACTGTTACGGATCAACGCCTGCACACACGATGTGTGACAATGGTGTTCGAGAGAAAACAGATGCACATGCTGGAGACAAATGGTAACTTAGAGGAAAAGCACTGTAATGATATGAAGGAAAATGTTTCTGTTCTCTCACTGGCTGAGAGATGGATTTTTAAACTTATTTTGTCATTCAAGTCTTAAATTAAAGACCATTTGGGGTATTTGTGCACCAAGATTTTCTTGGTGCACAATAGTTGACAACTGAGATGTATCATAGCGCTCTTAAGGCAAAGAAGACTACAGCAGCAACGAACATTATCGATTTGTCTGCAAATTATTTTTGTCAATCAATCCAAACCCCAAAGATATAAAGTTTGTAATTTAAAAGCTGAAAGAAACCAGCAAGCATTTAAATTTGAGAAGCTGGAATGAGAGAATTTAGGCATTCTTTTCTTTAAAAATATCAAATTTGTTTATCAAAGTTGTTGCAGATTAATTCTTTGTTGAAAACCAGAGCAGCTGAAACAAGATGAAAATTGAATCTCTTTCTCTCGGTCTTTCACTTTGTTCTGCTGCATTCTTGACATTAATGTGACAGAAATTCAATTTAGAGAGAGAAATGTTACTAGGTGACTTTTCAGACATGAGACTAACATGTTAAATTGCCTCTCTGACAGGGACTCGTCTCTCATATTCCAGCAAGCTTTCTGTTTTGTTAACAAAGTAGGCCACAGCATTAAAACCACAACAACATGCTGACATTCTGACAGAAATTTCCATAAAAGGCATTATTTCCCAGAATTATATGGGACTTAATAAATTGACTTAAGAGCCAATTGCCTCACACCATAAAGTGCTTTTTTAAAAGTCAATCACTGTTTTCCATTTAGGCATTTCTGTTGTTAAGTGTAACCAACACACAATGAAAGCTAAGCTCTCCTTGGGATTAGTAAAAACATGTGTTATGTAAAATGCTTTGCTTCACCTAAAATGCCAAAATCCCCTTTTCACTTAAATATAATTAGGGAGCTGACTGTTTGCTAAAACCCGGAAAGTGTTAACACAACTTTACTTTCTGTCTTACTTTGCGTTGCTGTCGTTGGGTTCATCTCCATCTGATGACGAGGAAGGAGACGGAGAGGGACCAGACTGGGTGCTGGTGTGATGATTGGGTAATCGACTTCCCCCCTGAGTGGAATCATATGGAGCCGACCAATCAGAGAAGCCCATCTTGCTCGTCAGTGAATCGTTGCAGTCTTGGGAGGGCAGCGGTGGGTTCTGAAACGGAGGGGTGGAACCAGGTCCATATGGAGCATTTTTATAGGGTGGCTTTAACCCGGGAACCTGGGGAGGAGGGAACTGGTATTGGATGGAGAGGAGGGGGGAGGACAGAGCACAGGAAAGTGAGGGGGGGAGGGGGAGAATATGTCTCAGGGACAGGAACTAATATTGTCCTATTTTATTCCAGATCAAACTAGAAGAATCTAATCAAGGTTGTTGGGAGGATTTGCGATGGAAAAGACACCACCCTCCTCCCTTAGCCATTTTCCCCCTAAATGAGCACATGCCACATAGGGATTTCAAAGCGCAAAAAAAACTTAATCCACTCTGCTACATGTAGATTCATGTAGAGCAGAGGACGAATTACACACACATCAAAGAGGACAAGGATTACCTAGCTAAGGAATGTACCTGATTCTTTCCAAGCTGCATCGGTCCCATGTGGCCAGGTGGTCCCCCAAATGGATTGGGTCCATACCCAGGTACTAAGCATGGAGAGACAAAAGGAACAGCGATGTAAAAAAATATATATATATTACATAATGGTGTAGAGTATTGGTTCTGTTTCCTGAACAGTTTACTACTCACAGATGAAAGAGGAGGGCCCCATGTTGGGCGAGCGAGGTTTGGAGGCAGCTGAGAAATACTCCACAGCTTTTTTGAATCGCTCCACCTTGTCCTCCATACGGGACTGTAAAGGGAGGAAACAAAGCTTTATGTTGACTACATAACATGCTGGGATCATTGCACATCTGTTGCAGTGGAATTCCCCTTTAGACCGAAGCAAGGACCTGGATAACACACAAGTTAATTTGTCAACCAGAGTTAACAAAGGTCAGCTCAGCTTAGGTCCAAATTAATAACTACAGGATCAGTGGGGTTTTAATAACCAGCTTCATTTTAGATCTGGATCAAAATTAGTAAAATACTTGAATTTCTTAAAGGATAAGCATGGCAATATTTTTTAAGTTATTAACAAATCAACAATCGGAATCCTGCTCCCAATACTTACGGACTTCCCTAATGTCTGTGGCTCTCCGTCCGAACACATTTGTTCCTACTGAAACCTTTAAAGGCTAAATTATTTCCTACAACAGCTGGCCACAATAGTTTTTAGTAAATGTTTCTCAACGAGAAGTAAATAGTACATTTGTTATTGACTACTTTCAGCAGTGGACTGTTACATTTTTGGCGCTCTAGTGAGTATTTCTAGCAGTAGGACAATGTATATGGGATTGACTCAAACTGTATAATGGAGATCGATGGCACAGAGGAAATATACAGCTGTGGATACACAGACTATACTTGCTAGAGGGATACATTCATTGTTGGTTTTGTTCTTTTCATGCGATTTGCTGATGATGAGACAAATACAGAACAAAAACTTATCCTTTAAGGTCCAAGTCTAACAAATGTCTCTACAACTGGCGTCTGCAACTGATGGAATATAAGTACACACTGCTGTATCTCAGTTGTTTACTGGACTCAATGAACATGGCAGTGCAGCTCCACTAAACTAAACAGAGAAAAGAGAGAAATGCAACACTTGAAGCAACATTCATAAGACAGAGGGGAGCCCCGAGTCCATCGCTTCAACATTTATCTGCCATACATCAAATCACATGTAAAACGTTTTGATCACACAGCTATTTCTTATTTTGAGTTGGATGAACAAAAAAGTAGAATTAATGTAACTAACTTCATCTTTAAATTGCTAATTATTACGCAAATAAACCTGAACGTAATTTCCATTTGAAAAGATCAAACGGCATCATTGATTACGGTACAAAAATATATTCTGGTTTTCCCCACTGATGTCCTCTGACTGCATTACCTCAACTCTCTGTGGTTTACAGAGTTTCCTGATGGACAGATAGCTTCACTTGTTGCTAAAGTAACTGCTAATTGCAGCTGCCATTAGCTAGTTAGAGCAGTTAGCCTCTTGCGGTCCTATTAGCTTTAAAGCTTAAATAAAGCTTTATTAGCCTACGCCATTCACCAGAGTCCATTCTACTCGGTGCTGCGGCTTCCTTTTGTTACTTTGCAATTTTATATGATGCTGCTGCAGAGTGAATGACTTCTGCTTAAGCAAAGATTACCAGTTGAGTAGTCATTCAACGTGGCCCAGGGCACATTCGCATGCACACTGTTAATAAATGCATCCATATATGATCTGAGAGATCAGATCTCGATGTGTCTGATCCCAGTTCACACCTGTACTTGCAGCTGTCCACTTGTGATCGGAACACCCAAGACGTATAACATTATAATCATAAACATTTGCTAAATTGTCTTTTATATGTAAATAAACACTGTAAATGTTAAACCAGCTGCATCTGATGAACTGAAACTAGATGATCCTGTTTTGCACATGGACTTATATAAAGTGTGGTACTGTTGTGTGAGGAAGTGTAGATGCTGACTCAGGTCTTGTGTCAACAGTGATGACCTATTTAACCACAAACAGCAGTCTAGTATGAACGGTCAGAAATTAAGTTAAAAGCATGTCATCCAACTCTCTTTTCACATTTTGAGATGTAAAATGTAAATCAGTTTAATCAATTTCAATTTAACCCAATATTAACAGCTTGCCAAAAATCTAATCCGGACAGTGTGAGCACACACAACCTACCTGTGACTGTTTGAAGACATCTCTGGCGATGACGTCGAGGTTTCCCAGGTCTTTGATGGAGGAGACGTACTCCGAGACGGCCTTGATCACCACCTCGCAGGGCGGCAGCACCAACTGATGGGCTCGCACCTGAGACAACAACAGCACAGAGGTTTTAATCCACACATACCTAGTAACATGAAGATATTAACCTGTATTATTAATATTTTATTTTATGAATGTAAACTAAAACATTTTACTACTTCTTGTATAGCTGTGGTCTAATAAATTAGACCACAGTTTAAAAAGGCAGCGTGGAGGTAATCTAGTTACAATTACAGGCATTTGTGCTATATTTTGACTTATAACCAAATGTGTTTGATTTTATTGTTAAAATAAGACCTTTAAACAACAAACAATATAATTTAGGTCTCTATATGGAGTTCAATTAAAAGAGATATTTTTGTTATTCAGAAGGTTTGGTGTCCATTTTTTAGGGATGGATCAAAACTCCAAATTAAAATATTCGTGGACATTAGAGCTGACAATTTCATTTGGCTTTAAACCTGCTGTCATGTGTCATGTTCTAATTGTAGCGTTCAAGTAAGGCAAAGTACCAGCGACAAGAGAGGTTCTGGTTTCATTGTTAAGCAATAACACACAAACTGGTGTCCACATAGAGACTTTAGATTTGGTGAGTTTGAATATGATGTGAATTAAATGCTACAGCCTTTACAGTCACCACCTATGGAAGATTTTGTTCCAACGTTTAAGACATCTCTCCAGCACCATCTCCACAAGACCAAATAATATAATATAAACTTCTAATCTTCAAATCCGTTTAGCTGATGTCTGTGACCGTCTGATGCTTTTGTTATGTCTGGCTGTGTTTGTTTTCTTTCTATCTGCTGTAATCAGGTCTCTCTTGCAAAAGAGGTCTTGATCTCAATTATATTATTATATAGATTAAATAAAGGCTGTAAGTATAAATGAATAGCTAGATAAAGGAATAGCTTGTGGTGGAATGGTGTGACACAGAGCGTGCTGACAGAAACCAGGACACTGTGGCATGTAAACAGCTGATCCTGGTTTCTGAACATTCATAGCGGCTGAGATTATGAAAAATATAGACGCTCTTGCAGGCAGATTACAAAACCAGGATACTGTTGTGCTCATGTATAAAGGGACATGAATAACTAGGGTTTTTCATTTTACATGTCAACGCCATCTCCCAAATATGATTAATGACTCAAACACTCAAAACCAGGATACTAGTAATAAGTTAGGTGATAATCAGTGAACATGAGCCTGGGCCATGTATTAAACAGTCTAACAAAAGAACAAAGGCTGCAGACACAAGTTAGGAAATATTAAGATGCTCTGAAGAAAAAAATATCAGTTACTTTTTATTCTGGTGTGGGATTGTCATTTTCTAATAATCTAGACTGATTTCTCCCCATTACCAAAATTTTATTCCTATCACTCCTTCATTCCAATCATTTTTCTCCAGTTTATGATTTTAAGACGTCGTTAATAAGTTGTACTGCTGCCGCACCACATAAAAACACAATCAAGCATTCACCACTCTATGTAGCAGAAAGGAGACGTATAATGTAACAAAATAAACCTATGTTCTACCTACTTTCTTTATAAAAGTCAACATTTCCTGCAGATGTTTCACAACAAAAGCCTTCTATTGATATGAAAGCACCATATCTCTAAACTAAAATGATGTCCCACAGACTGGCATGGCAGAGGACTGTAAACTTTTAGTCTAGTGAAGTGTACGATACCTTGAGAG
This sequence comes from Lepomis gibbosus, assembly GCA_029875015.1. Classification (NCBI taxonomy): domain Eukaryota; kingdom Metazoa; phylum Chordata; class Actinopteri; order Centrarchiformes; family Centrarchidae; genus Lepomis; species Lepomis gibbosus. Next base: position 8,357 of record JAPMOB010111798.1, read on the forward strand.
AAGCTAGTGGGTGTTCTGGTCCCAGCAGACTCCAGTGGAAGGCAGCCAGGTCCTCATCAGGCAGAATATGATTTCCTGCAAGACAGAGACTCTTTCAAATGCCTGCTGTACCAATGAACAAGAAAGACAGACAAAGAGGGGCACCAAAAAACAACTCACAAATAGGAGTGTGTTTTTCAGAGAGAGAAATATGGGATCCGTGTTTGATTTTGTGTATTTGTATGTGTGTATGCTGACGTCTGTGAGTGTGTGATTCTCGTTACCGAGCAGAGCAGCGAAGCAGGGCAGGTGCTGTGTCTTGAGCCCGAGCTGCCTGGCAGCCTCAGACAGTAGGTACTGGTGTGTGGTCAGGTTCTTGCCGTTCCAGCTCAGTTTGAGTGCGTGCGACGAGAAGTAGGCGGGTACGTTGCAGAGAGCAAACTCTGAATCCTGAGCAATCAGGCCAGCAAATCCAAAGTCCCTGTACAGAGACAGCACTTCCTGGTGGTGGTCCTCCAAAGTCTGTACAACCTGTAGATGCAGAGTGGACAAACTCAGGCTGCTGTGTCGTAGAAACACACACTCCGGAAGGTGTTTGACACATGGCACCTCCTTTTGAAATGGTTTGCATCCTGTTAGCATTGTCATGTGTCAGATTTTAATATTATTGTCATCTTTCAAATAACAGCAGCACAGCAGTTTACAGCTGCTTTGATTAGTCGATTCATTAATCAAGAGAAAATTATCGTGCAACTATTTTCATACTTGTTTAGGTCGTTTTTATGCAAAAAGTTTACACAGTTCCATCATCTCCAAAGGGAGTGTTGGAGCTTTTCTCTGTATTACATCATTGATAACTCAGTATCTTGCATTTTGGACTGTTGGTTGGATAAAACAAGTAATATAAAGACTCTGGGAAATTGTTATGGCAGTTGTTGTAAATTATTATTAGCTGCAGCCCTTCTGCAGTAGCTGTTTCTGCATAGCCACTAAGACCATGGAACAACATCCCTAATGGGGTAAAAGACAGAATGGCATCTGTGAAACTGACCAGCTATGACGCCAGCAGTCCTTGCAATATACTCATTTTATAATCAAGATCGAGACCACAGATGGCCAGTGGTGCTGACACTTGACACTTTTGTATACCGACAAAATGCTTAAGTTACATGGCCCATGAAAGCAAACCACTGTTTGTTTGCAAAAATACATTTATGGAAAACGTGTGCTGCACCGATCAGTTCCAACTCACTGGTTGTGATGCAGATACATGGACCCAAGGCAATATAATTGCTCCAGAGCACACTGATGTAGAAACCAATTAGTGGGTGAGGTGTATGGTTATGCCACGGAGAGCTCCACAATTGTGACAAAATTGTTATGTTAATCTTGTTAACCTACGTCAGTGTGCCTCAGTGTGAAAACTAAATAATTACATTCAGTTAATTCATTAAAAATTCATTAAAAATGCATAAGGATGTAAGGCTGATTAGAGGGGGAACTGTTTTCTAACAGACTTGTTCAAACTGCTTAATATTTCTTGCATCATACACCAAAAATAAAAATGAAACTAAAAACCAATTTCAACAACCAGAATAATATATATGCAACCATTCAAAAAGAGACAGACCAAACATCCAGTATATGTAAAGCTGAGGAGAACACTAAAGCAATAAGCTGCACAGAGAGAAACAGCAGACTTTAGTAAAAGGTGTCATTCAAGCAGAGGTGAGATACTTGAAGCTGCAGAAATAGGACTGTATCTCAGAAAACAGGTAGGAAAAACAAGTACACATGGGAACTGTGAGTAATGATGCTGTGCATGCACAAGGAGCATCAGAATGTGTTGTACTGTGATGTGGGTGGGATTTTTCTGTTCTACCAAGTATCCTCTCATACGCTACGGCATTGTGTTCTTTCTAATACTAGCATGCAAGCAGATGGGAGAGTAGATCAAAGGCCAAAAGAGACAGCGAGGTAAAGTTGACAGCAGAGAACATTGAGAGGCGATTTATGGGAGGCTATTAACATAACCTTATGAATCACATTTTCTTTCATCATGTTGCCCCATACTGAGATCTCTGCTTTGGAAAGTTACATGGAACAATTTGTTAGTTTATCTTACCATATTCTACATAAAACGGATAATATTATTAGTAGTAGGGTAGAGTACAGTACATCCATCTTGCCCTATTATATTTTATATCAGAGCAAATATCAAGCAGACACTTATTTATTTAAATATTTTCAATCACCAACCAACCAACTGAAATGCATAAAACAGGTAATTACAAATGTCCCTCTGTCAGGCACCAGGGACATATAAATATCCACTCAGCAGTTGTTCAACAATACCCCAGGTTCATTGAGTTCATGTTATGTAATATATAGGCTAGACTAGGTCATGCTGTACAATACACGTTTCTAACCCCTCTTGAATAGGGATGACATTAAACATTAAACTATATTCCAGATTGATTTGTGTCAATGGTTAGGGCTGGTAGTTGCACTTGCCACCAACTGGAAGGAGTTAAAACATGATGTAAGCTACTAAAATGGGCGTGCAACAAGACAGGGAAAGTGTTAAACGAACATCACGCCGTATTGCCACAATAAAACAACTTCACATTGCTCACCCGCACTCGGAAGCGGAACATGGCGAGGCGGACGCAGTGGCTGAGGCAGGCCGGGGGCAGGAACCATGCCCGTGGAGGCGGGGTGGCCTTGCTGCCGACGTGGTTGACTATCAGCTGCGCCGTTTGTCGCTGGCCCTGAGCACGCCGCGCCCACTCGGGCCAACGCTCCTTCCCCAGTGTGCCGTTGAAAACCACGACCAGCTCCAGGCCACCCTGGTACAGGCACGCCTGTGACAGGGCAGCCAGGTAGCCCAGCATGGCGTTCCACTCGCCCCCGCACACCCAGTCCGTCTGGTAGCCGCCATAGAGGCGCTGCAGGCCGGAGTCAGCGTCGATTAGGATCCTGGCAGGCGGGGGCGGGGGAGGCATGGGCCCGGGGTGATGTGGGTGGTGGTGTGGGTGATGGTGGTGAGGGGGCTGGCGGGCCGCGGTTCGGGCAAGCTTCAGGAGGTCCACCGGGACCGCGGCCCCGGGACACCGCTTCTCTAAATACTCTTGAAAACCCTGCACTCCCATGACGGTGTTGTTGAGCCTGTGCGTCTGGCCGGGAGCGGGCTCTGAATACGTTCTGTACGCCGTGTTTGTAATGTGATGTGGGGCGAGACAGCAGCTAGCTATGCACTTCAGCAAGCTAACTGGTCTCCGATGTAGTGACTAACTGTAGTTTAGTTAACCCTGCAAATCAACTTATCTGTCACCCAGACTAGTGAAATGAGTCAGCTCGCCTCGCTGTACGAGTGTGCCAGCTATCGTTTACTTATTACGAGATATCGAAAATGCCACTTTCTCAGTTTTGGTCGTGGGTGCTCAGTTTAGTGTCCATCCCTGTGGATTTTTGGTTAGATGCCAGCAAGGCCAGTGTAGCTACCTACAACTCGAAAAAGTTGAACATATTTCCTGCTCCCATAATTTGGCTTTAACATAACCAGTTTAAAATGCAATTGGCAGTAAATAACGGAAATGCAGCAAGGTGATGGTATTATTGAGAAATGCCTACAAAATCTTTATCCTGCTGGTTTGTGCACATGAAACATATGCAATACTGCGCATTAGTTAGCATCCCACAGGCTGGATGGCCAGTTCGCGGACATGATGTTAAACCGAGCAGCTTGCAAAATCGTTATTTATATCTGACAGCTAAAATATTTGACATTTATTCTGCGCTACCTCAGGCAAATTTCAGCACGTGTTTTGCAGTAGTTTGCTGGCTCGCAGGTATCACGGATATCAATTTAAAACAAACTAACAAGCTGTGTGCCTGTCTGACTAGCTAGCTGTACTAACATTTGCTAGCTGTTAGCTGCTGGCAGGGTCCCCGGCGTGATTTGACGCGTCAACTCCCGAAGACAAGTCCGGGGTGGACACGACGCGGAATGAGATGGATGTTTGACGAAATAAAAGAAAAGTAACTAAAATAAAATAAAAATAAAAGCCCGATGGTGCCTCCCTCGCTTTCTTCCACACTCACGGCTTCATGTTGCAGGGGGGAACATTACTTCCAAGCGACATCAGCCATCTTGCGACTTCCTCGCGGCCCAGTAAAGTGGGAGGGAAGGCAGCGGGGAGTGGAGGGAGGAGGCGCGGCCAGGGGGACGCTGGGAAATGTAGTCCAATTACATTGTCACTTCCGACCGTGAAAACTGTGGCGAGAAGCAGAAAGAAACTACAACTACCGGCATACTGATTAGGACGGTTGAACGAGGATAAAAAAGCTGGAGAAAAATTTCTCCAAGTGGCCCACAAGTGATTCAAGTACAACCGCCGTTATTTGGCCGTTACCCATCCAGAATGGTCTTATAATCTCCCGTCTTACATATGAACATATGATAAATATTCATATTATAACGGCAGCTAACTACTGTTGTGGTCCAACAATGCTAAAGCCACAGTCCCTGCGCGTGTAGAAGTACTTTTAAGTGTTTACTTTAAATGGAAACCAGCGAATTTAAAAACCAAACACGCAATAGTTTTTACTTAATACATTTGAAGATGAGTGGTGTAACAGGTAGAATGGCGCTGTCCCGTTCATGTTATACTCTTTGTGTTTATGTCGCCTCCCTGTGGTTCATTTCAGTGCTCTTTTGGGGAGAAGCCCCTGACTGCAGTGTGCAGATCGGGGTGGGGCTCAACGTGGGTCAATGTGGGCGGAGTCAAACGTTTGACCC
>JAPMOB010111865.1:0-13814 GCA_029875015.1 Lepomis gibbosus
TTGGATGAGGCGCAGGTGGTTGATTGGTATGGACGGAGGCGCGGTCCTGTTCCTGAACTTTAGTTATAAACTCCATTTGGGGCCATATCCACATGTCTCTTGCAGGACCCTTTTTACATGAGTGGAGCATAACCAAGAGTTTGCTGTTGTGATATTTAGCAATAATAAATTAGGGTTTTCTTCCTACTTTGGATACAGTATAGTATTCAAGTCATTTAGTCAGTTAGGGTAGCAGCTTGATAACACCTTGATGTCCACTTGAAACTGCATCTGTTATACTGAATCTCTTACCTAATTGTTTTTCAATTGGATAGATGTTTTGAGGGAACCTAATTGTGCCTTTTCTTGCTTTAGATACAGTAGAATACACAGCTCAATCCTAATGAGGGTCCTGTGTGATACACTGTAATGGGTTAGGTCACCTCAGCTTCTATTTGCCCATCTAATGAATGTTTGACTGAGTGTATGTTTCACTGGCCTATTGTTTGGCTGTGTAAACATCCAGTAATTGCACTGTGTAACGGGGGAATAGTGCCACCGGGCTGAAAATTACCGATCAGCAAATGTGGGATAATAGTTGTGTGAATATGTGTGTTTGCCTCTTTGTATAGTGTGTATGTTTATGTGTCTTGATTGATTATGCAATATGCATTGGTGTGTTCTTGTGTGGGTATGCATGTGTGGGCGCTTTGTTGAATGTTTATGTTTATGTGCGTGCGTGTATGTATTCAATACACTGTCTATGTGTACGTGTGCACACCCTTCTCTGGGTGTGTATATAAATGAACACCTGTCTGTCAGCTTAATGCCCTATTCGATTAGGCCTCCGATTCTGTGTGTTCAGCTAATTGCAAGGACTAGTGCCGGCGTTTGTGTTTTCCTTACTCTGGCAAATCACTCCATGGCTCTGCACACTAATGTTCCCCTTCACCAGCCCCACCCTTGCCAGCCACACACACACACACACACACACACAAACACTGATACATACTCTGAAATGAGATTTTCCACATTTTAATGTTCAAGTGGACACACTTAAAGTAAATTATCATAAGAGTAAAAAGAGTAGAAAAGCCAGCATTCATAAAATGCTGTAAGTTGGTTAAGTATTTGGTCAGTAGAGCAGTTCAGTAGACAGTGATACACTGAAAGAACTGAGAAGATCCAAAGAAACACTCCAAGATAAAAATCACCAAATCCCCTTCCTGCTGTTATGTGAATTTAGACTTTTTGCATAATCACTCCTGCTAACTCAGGACTTGTAAGAATTGTAGTGCACTTTTCTACTTGAAAATCTTAAGTAAAATATTTTACTGAGAACTAGACAGAAGATAAAGACAGGTTTTTGATCTCATCAAATAAATTTTGGGCTGTTTTTTATACTTAGTGAAGAACCATAATTATTTTGCCAATCAGCTTGAATAGCTTTTCATTAATAATTACCTTACTTCATCTTCACATTGAGGAATAACAAGTCTAAAACCTCAACTACTTTACTTTTTTACATGAAACGGGCAAGCATGCAGTGTGACTTAAACTAAACTCTAATGATAATAATGCAATAATATATGCAATCTATAATATTACATAACATAATCATTTAATAATATAACTGAATTGCTCAAGTGCTCTTTGAGTATGCCAGTGACATATAGTACAGTTCATGACGAACTCTTTCCCACCATCAGGGTCCAAAATAAATTGACCTGCACTTAACAATAAATAACATTCAATCCCTTCCTACACGCAACTGTAGAAGCTGGAACCGTCAAGATAGGATCCATCAGTTCCAGGACGTCGGGACAGGTGTCACTGTGAAGCCACTTGACGTCTACCCATGTCAGGGTTTTCAGTTGCTGGGGCTCAAGATAAAGCCTGGCTTTCAATATGGTCCACTGGTCAACAATTAGTTCAGAGGATGACCGGACTGGAGAGAAGTGGTCAACTAGGACATCAATTTGTGCATTACCAAAATCTGAAAGAAATCATTAGGTCATGTTTTAGAAATTCTTTACCGACTGATCAAATCCAGACTGTTCTGTCAACTAAGCTTGATCTAATTCTGAACAAATATGCTTCCTCCTCTACTGCCTGTCCCTGATGCTCTCTGTAAGCCTGTCCAGTAGCCTGTCTTAACATGAGATGAGGACCATGTCATAACCTTCATAGGTAGTCTTCTGGGACATACTTTTTAACATTCTGTTGTTGTTGGCCATTATCACTGATCCCTCTCTGGTGATATATAATCACACTTTTCTGCACACTACACACTTACTCTTTTTCTCAATACATTGAACATAACCTCTATTTATTTGCACCCAAAATTTTATTAATTAAACAAGGCATACCCAGTCTTGTACTTCTCTGTTACCTGTTAGAGTATGCGCCCGATGTACAAGCCTGAGTCCTTACTGCAGCGGGCCGGGTTTGAATCCAACAGCAGCCCTTTGCTGCATGTCACCCACCCATCTCTCTCTCCTTAGATTCCACCACTAGCCACTGTCCTGTCTAATAAAGCTGAGAAATGCCCCAAATAATAAGAAAGAGTTATTAACAATGATAATAATAATAATAATAATCTTTTAAAAAATTGTGACCAATGGTGATGATGCAGGACTGCAGAGTTTCAGCTCATGGTATCAAAGAGGAGCTTACAAAAAAGCACCACAGCCTTGGCACACCTTGGCCATCAGGTGATCTGACCTAAAACAACCAAACTAAGTTCCAACTAGTGCGCCATACAGTGGACAGCACTACGTAAGGTCTGTTTCCTTTTAGACAACAACACCTCTTTTTGCAACAGTCATTGCTGCAGCACCATCTGTGGCTATCGCCACCAGCTGTTCCTCCCAGTCTTTACTGACTGCCCCCGTGATCCCCTTGATGACTTCTGTTATCGTCTCTGCATCTGTCTTCTCCACTGCCTTAACTCCCACAAACTGTGACTCACCTTTGCCTGACAGGTCCTAACATAGACCATCTCTTTCTCCTTTACAGAGCTGTGCATTGATCTAGCAGTCATGATGGAAATACATTTTGGTGTGTTCTGTCCATCTTCAGTTTTCTTTCTCTCAATCTCAGCAAAGTAGTGTAGAAACTCTGGCTTTTGTTTTGTTCTCATGTCTCCCATTTTGTTGCCTTTCATCTCATCCAATCTGTCAATAATACATTGAGGGGGAAATGAGGCTTACTATGACTAGTTTATTATCTAACCTAATTTAATGTGATGTTAAACTTATAATACCTTGCATTGTATAACATCCATGATATAACTCCCAAATATTTTTTTTATCTTGACAGAATCTGCTGTGTCAGTGTTCTTTTATGTGCTAGAAGTAATTTTCAGACTGCGCCTCTATACAATGGCATTGAATGGGAAGAAAAAAAACACAATTCACCAGGCTCCTCTACTAGAGCAACAGATTACAGATTTTGGGGTTGTAGCTCAATGCAATATACTACCAAATCAACGTCATTTTAAAAAGCAACTACATACCCAAATTCTTCTATCTCCCTCCATCCCAGCATATTTACTGTAAAGGTGCAGCAGAGCTGGTAGCACTGTCTGCTGGAGCTTTGACAGTCAGTAGAAGCACATTCATGACCCTTTGCAAAACTATATGTTGCTGAATTTCCAAATCCAAGCAGACAGGAATAAGCTTATTTTTAACAGAGAATGTTGAAAAAAAAATATTGTCACCCAATGGCAACAAAGACCTATATGATTTGGTGTGTAGTGACTCTTTAAGCTAATCTAAGACACAACTAACTTATTTTTTAACCTTCTTCCCAATAGTGTGGACAGCGCAAAACACATTTTTCACTTTGGTTGCCTTTTGTCTCATCATTGTTGTCAGAGCCTTCACAACGAATCACTGATCTGTGCGGGACAATTTTGGCGATGTTTTCAAGTTTCATTGTTTTGCCTAGAACAAATGAATTTTTTCTTTGTCTCTTATGTGTTGGCTGTACATACACTGCAGTACATAATGTTTATTATTATATTATTTCCTTGTTCAGACGCCACCTCCACCTCCTCCTGATTTTTCTCTTTGTCTTTATGTCTTCTTTTTGGTGGCTCAACGCTGTGTGTCTCCCCACATCTCTAATAATGCAGATGTTTGATGCTGCTTTGATTTAATTCTCTGATGTCGTGGTCCTATGGTCGTGGTAGGTACGGCAGGAAGTGAGGGTCACATTAGTCAGCTGGTACACATTAAAAACATAGCGTAGACCTGGCCCTACGATGTGATCCAAAATTAATTACATGACACCCGGCCAATGACCCCAATTTATTTTTTTCCGCGAACCTAAAATTTAACCATATTTGCTGCTTGACTGGTGTTCATTTTGGACCCTGCCAGCCATCATTTCTCTCTCTATCACATTCATGTCACTCAGTCTCATTCAGCACCTCTCATTCTTCTCACTCCGTCCTTTGTTCTCTTTTATACAGCCTCCCAAGCCTCCTATTCCCAGCTGGAAGATGCCACAGAGAAAGTGTATTGATTTTTCTCTTCGTCTGTGTGGTTGCTGCATGGGCTTCAGATGGAAAGAGAGTGAGAGGCGTAGTGAGACTGAGTGACAAACCGGGATGGTTGTTTGTACGGATAAAAACTGGTAAAGAAGGAAAAAAGACACATGTGGCTTTCCACACTGAAGTAGAGAGACTACGTTTCCTTTGTCCATTCATCATTTCTCTCCTTTGCTTCTAGCCAGCATTTTCTGTTATGCTCACTCATTTTCTTCTCTCCTCTACTTTTCTTCTCTGTCTTTCTCTCTCTTTGATTTATGTTAAGTGTGGAGTTAATAAATCCAACTTCCTTTTCTATTTCCATGGAGAGAGGTGACTTGTGATTAATCAGAGCCTTTTGCATTTGCCCACCAGTAACATGGGAGCCGTAGGTAAGCAGTAGGTGGATGATGACAGAAAATTAGGTGTTTTCATTGCAGCCGACTTACCAAAGATGTTCTCTGTCCACTGTTTATTTCTGGAGGGGTCTCATCTCAGGCTCCATCCACCCATCTCTTTCCCTTTGTCTGCACAGCTATTACGACTACCACCCTCTCTCTTCCCCCCACCTTTCATTGATCCCCCATACTGTGGCTAGGATTTGTATTTGGTTCTTCCAACAGAGCTCTACACATTAACATTTTTATTAGTGCTGGGCAACGATTTCAATTTTTAATCGTGATTAATCGCATTGTTACATGCAAAATTGAATAATGATTTCTAAAGTAGTGTATTGCACACTTTTAATTGAAATGCACTGCTATATACACAAAAGTGCAATAACGTGGTTAGTAAACACTTTAAACAAATAATGTGCTTTTTACCAGCAGTATTACCTTTACACAGTAGCAATAAAATATTTCTTGTCAATCTCAACTTAAACATTAATGTAATCAAATCAAATATGAAACCAAAGCCATTTGCCACTACCAGGGCATTGTCAGCACGTATATTTTATCAGGCAGCTGCATAAACAGTCTAGCAAGTGTCCCTGTTAATGAGGTGAAGTGTCGCGTTTGTGCTCGCCTCACGCACACACCCGCCTGTTACCGGAGTTGAATTGTCTTGAACTTTTTGTACACGACGTGCAGCACAAATCATTGGAAGAGAGACTGAGCCTCGCTGTTTGTGAGTTTACAGAATCTATTACTGTTTACTAAATATGATATCAACAAGAGGGAGTTTGCATGGCACTGCATCCCCGCAAAACTAGATGAAGGCCTATGACTTAAAGTTATGTAGTCTATAATTTCAACATAAGTTAAATAGGCTACAGCTGTGTAGTGCACAGAAGCCATTGCCATGGTTACTATCCATAGAGCGCCTGCCAACGTAGTCGGCTGAAGTCTCCCTCCACTGCTGGTTTTGGTGGGTAATTTGCAGGTTCATTAACATCCCATGCCTCCTGTGACCTATGGTTTGACTGTATGTGTATTCAGAGCCAGTGAGAAAGGGACTTTCGAAATAATAATAATAAAAATAAAAGCTGCGTTAACATGAAATAAAATAATTGTCAGCGTTAATTAATGAATGCGTTAATGCGACAATATTGCGTTAACTTGCCCAGCCCTGATTTTTAGCTGAAGAAAATGAAGAAAGAAGTATGTGCAGAACATCCGTTTTCAGCCGCAGGTGCGTGGAGGAGGAAGCCTATCGCAACCGAAACCAACTTTGTACCTACTTGCTCCTGCAGCGGTGTGTTCAGTGCTGCTTTACCTGGTCTGTGCTCGTAAAATATCCATGTCTGCGTCTTCTAATGTAGTAGATAGCATCCCTCTCAGTGTTTCTCTACACAATGTTAAAATGGGTCGCCAAATTAAAAAACTTGGGCAGCCGTTAAGTATCTGAGCAACCCGCCAAAGTAAAGCCTAGGTGTAGGAAACACAGATAATATTATCGATCTGACCGGCACACCCCAAAACAAATGGTCCTACCCCTCTGGCATTTGCCAGAATTGCCAGATGGCCAATCCGCCCCTGCTATTGTTATGCACAAAATCAGCACATTCACTGGTGAAGCTGTCCATATTCTTCTATTCCTCTGCTTGTCAGGTCTCAGCTGAATCCAGCCACCCTGGCTGTATTTAAACTTACCTTTCAACCATTTGTCTGTGGGGTACATCAACAGAGTTGGCTAGTTTCCTGGATAGCATCTTAATTAAATTGCACTTTTAATTAAAGAGACACAGCACTGCACTTTGAGTCAATATTTGTGCATCTTCACCTGCATCTAATCTGAATGTGGTTTATTGGTGGAATTGCCGTTTCTTGAATAGTATTGACTTTACCTTCACTAATAGACCCCACGTACATACGCAATTCCCTTGGCTATCCGTAAGAAGAAAATATAAAAAGAGGGTGACAATGAAAGTGCAAACTATTATATAAGAGGGAAAGAGAAGATGCAAATAGAGAAAAAGAGAAGGAGAGGAAAAGGGTGTGGACTGCTATAATGATTTAATAGGCAATAATAGCCAATTTTAAAATTGTGCTATTTGCTCCTCCTTATTAAAAGTCAAACTCTTATTCGGCTCCTCCAGAGTAACAGGAGAAATTTGATCACCAAGGCAGTAAATTACCTAAATTGCATTTTCTCTCTTTCTGCTGTTCTTCCTGCTTTTTTGTCTCTATCTCCCTTCCACACTGCCCCCCTCCATCCCAACACAATGATGAAGATTGATGTTCAGGTCCTAATTAGCATCTGCTTTGGTATGCACACTGCCAATCTGTCCATTCCTGACCCTCCAATCAGTTAAGAGACATGACAGACCTTGTCCAATCAGATTAAGGCCAGGGGGAAAGGCTTCCTGTGTGGAACTGTCACTCCAGATGCATTGTGGGCCCTGTTGATGGTAATGTAATTTGGGATAGGAGACCAAAATAAGGTAACTATGGGTTTCCAAAATCGTGTGTACAATCATTCACCATACGAGGTTGCGAAAATGGAGAATGAGATCAGGCGTGGTCACCTGTTGTAGCTGGAGTAATGGCAAATGTTTTTCAGTCCAACAGAAAGCCTGGCAGGGTTATCTAAGGGTTAACATAAATTAAATAGGCTACAGCAGGGTAAGCTAAAAAATTAGAAATTTAATTAATTATTAAATTTTCTTAAGCTGATGCTCAAGTGCACGTCAGTAGAATGGATGCTTCTTTGACAGTAAAAAAACAAACAACCCTAAACCTGTGAAATGCCTGGCAATAAATATGAAATGCACATATTTTACTGACCCTCTAGTATTTGCTGATCTTTGGTGCAATGTAATGCGTGAGTGTCATCGCTTGAAATCAAAAACCAAGCATTATCAGATGACCAGTTCAGCACCTTGTTTTTCACCAGTAGATGTCAGCATATTGGTTTGACATTTTGTAACTCAAAAATCAGGTGTCCCGTTGAGGGATGGTTTCATTACCAATGTCACGCAGATCATTTATGTGTTGTGTTTGTTGTGTGACGCTGTGAAGTCTTGTATGTCCGGGGATGGGTATAAATGTATAATTCATAGTGACTATATCCAAGGCCATTCCACTCAGCTGCCTTTGTGGACAGTTTGACTCGTCATGAACACAGGACACTAAATTTCATAACCCAATGGCTCTCATTTTTTAGCTTTGTCATTATTTATCACAGTCTCCATTACATAATTCATCCTACCACACTTTGCCTCTGCCATTTCATCCGTTTGAGTTCAGGGATACAGGGAACATGACAATGAATGATTGGGTGAGGGAAAATGTATTGCTGTCACACATGTCTCTCCCCTCACCTTCAGCCTTCCGCTACCAAGCAGAGGAACTGAAATTATTCACAGCAACAATCAACCAATCTGTGTGGCAATCAGTATTGTTAAACACAGGGCATGACAATTGTGTGTGTGTGTGTGTCCACTTAGTGTTTTTTGAGATTAGATGAGCTTTGTTTTCTCACTGTGTTCCATGTGTGTGCACTATATATCAATGGTCATGTTGGGATTTCAGGTGTCTCATGAGACCTGGACATGAAAAGAGGGAGATATGAAGATAACTTTTATGAAAAGAAGGAAATCCTTTGATAATCCTTGCATTTTCATGTGTTGCACTCTTCTATCACATTTTGCCTCCCCCACGTGCACGCGTGTGTGTCTGCCTGCATCAAAGCCCTACCATCACACGGAAGCCTTTTCATATGTCCCAGTTATATCACTCTACCTCATCCTCCCTTCACCATGAACCCCCTTGCCACCTGCCTTTATCCTCAGTATGTCAGACTGCTCTCCTGCCATCACTAGTGTTTCCATTGAAAGTATTTCACTTCCGCATGCCTCAAGAAATGGCAAAGTAACCTGTCTAACCCGGAACATGGAGCTCTGTGGGGCAACTGTGTCACCTAATTTATTCTCATACCTACCGTTGTGTCGTATCAAGAACATGGAGCTCAGGTTTATAAAAGGCAAGTCAACAAATTGTTCTGTGTGGCATTTATTAACACACAAGGCATATAAAAATAAAGTAACGTAAAGTATATAGCACATAGGGGCCAGCATATTGTGTTGCAGATTCCTCAAAAGATGTGTGGGTACTTAGTGTGAACCCTACAGTTTGTTGGCACTGCCTCTTTGATCAGTTCTCTCTTTTGCGGGCTATATTCCTTTCTGTTTGCATCCCGCTGTTTCATGTTGTCGGGTTGTCGCCTAGCAGTGGATCTACCAGGGCTGTAGCTCTCATTAGCACCTGTGCTGACATGACTGGCATCTCATCTTAAGGTTGTTTTCCTCTTTCTATACCCCTTATTTATTTTTCCATCTCCTACCAGCATCCTCTTGCCCATTGTACCCACAGTTTCCTTTGAACAGTCTTGGTTTTTCTTTTCAGTCTCCCTCTTTCCCTCTCCTGTTTTGTTCCCCTCACTCTTTCTCTCTCTCTCTCTCTCTCTCTCTCTCTCTCTTTCCCTACCAGGGGTTTTTAATTAATGGCGAGCCATGATGCTTATCTTATCAGCAGATCACTCTGCTTTCTATTAACCACACTGACAGAGCTGGGAGGCTGCAGGGGATGGATGACACACACACACACACCCAAACACACACACTGCCATGCACATTAACACATTCTCACATAAATACATACACTCAAATAAAGACACATATGGGTATGAAATTAAATGTGTGTGCACGCACACACACACTGGCAGACAAACTCACACAGCAACAAACAGGCACAGAGGTAATTGTGTCCACATAACCACACATCATGATCCTATCTAAATACACACACACACACATACATACACACACACCATAAACAAACAAACTGCCTTGATTTTATCTGGCTGTGTGATTTAAGGAGTGTTGTTTGAGGGTCTCTCCTCCTAAATCCCCTAAATGCCTTGGGAATCCCTCCCTCTTCCTCCCTCTCTCTATCTTTCCTCTACCTCCCTCCTTCAGTCCTGCTTTATAGCTTGAATGAACACTTATCATTCGGCAGATAAAGAGCCATCCACGCTGGAACTTGCTTTATCTTTGAGAGCCATGTTTACTCCCCGTGAACGCTCTGCTTTTCACAGATGTTTCATAGACCACATTCGCTTGATCCGACAGAGATGAGAGCGCGGTGTTGAGCTTTGATTTTCTGCTGCTAAAACTTCAGACACAGACACACACAAGCCTCTACCCCATCAATTTTAACTCTCCAGGCAGGTCAATTGTCCCATATTTACCACATTTTCATGTTTGGGGAGGCTGAGTGAGGAGGCAAAATAAATCATGATAGCTTGATGGGGGTTACAGTGATCCGCATTTTGGCACAGAACAGTGAGCATGAAGGCAGGAACAACAAAATCAATCCTCAAACACCACAATCGATGGCAGCCGCAAAATTTCAACATAGGTTTTCTTCAGATCTCATTGAGAGTTGACAGTTTTCTGAAAGCACTGAGAGACCGAGAGAGAGAGAGAGGAAGTAACTAAGAAAGAGTTTACAGAGTGGTTATTGGAGAAAATATTACAGTAGATTGTGGAGACACACACAGTCGCCCACACTTTCTTGCACACACATAATTTCCTCATTTGGGGGACCGTAGCAAAACAATTATCGGCAGGGGATAATACAATAAAGGAGACCATTTCTAGGGTATTACCAAGGGACAAAACATTTATTTCACTTTGTCCAGTGTGCTCATAGGAGTGTGAACTTGTAATGGTAGAAAATATAGAACATAACTCACACCACTCACACTGCAGGCAGTGGTAATGCTGTGCTATGCAATTTTTCAAACTTTTTTATCCCTTTTCCAAGCTTACTCAAAACTATTTCTGGGCTTGTGTCAATTTGTGGTTGTACTAAAATATGTTGCACTGCACTTTGCATTTCATATAAAATCACATGCAAGACAAACTATGCAGATAATGTAATATGTTTTATGTGACATCTCAGGTAAATACTTACAAACACTGTTGTGATGCTTTACTGAACTCACTATATGTTCAATTATCTGGCCATAGAGAGTTGGGGTCTAGGACCCCCTTGAAAACGAGATGGTGCATCTCAAGGGGTTTATCCTAATAAATAAATTTTCAATAAATAAAGATGTTCAAAGAATCACTGTGTTGTTCTTTCAGGAAAACCCAACTCCTCTCTGAGTTATTGAGCCAGATTTTCTTCATTTGTTTGTAAAAGTGATCATGGATGACAGCTGCTTAACCTGCTGGCCTCATATTCACTTGCTCTTGTTTCCTGTGCTCGTGATGGGTGGAAATGACAATGTTTGGGTAAATTGAGCATTTGGTGTGTGATTTGCATCATTTCTGTCTAACTGTGTTAGACAGAAACGATGTGCTTAACTTGGAAACCCCTCTCCCATAAGTAAAGAGCTGTTTGGTTGAATACAGATAAAGAGGTTTTTTGACATTTTTCAATTTCTCTCTCATTCATACCTTTTCATCTGTTTGTCTTTCTCTGTGTATGCTGTGTAACTATGTAAGTGAATGTGTAAATATATGTAGCTCTGGGTATGTTGGGAGGAGAGTCTGTGATTTTACTGGACTACTTTCAGGTAATCTCCTGTGTTTTGGCAAGATGCTTTTGTTAAACTTGCTGCAGGAATCAAAGTGTCTCTGTTTGTCTGTCTGCAGAGAGTTTGGGTGGAGAGATCCGGAGCTGCCAGAGGTGATCCAGATGTTACAGCACCAGTTCCCATCAGTGCAGTCCAATGCTGCAGCCTACCTACAGCATCTCTGCTTTGGAGACAACAAGATCAAAGCCGAGGTGGGTGTGAGTGTGTGTGTGCATGTGTGCTTTCAGTGTTTAGTGTGAGTATTTGTTAAAATCAGTGTTGTAGAGAAGGGAATGGTTAAAACTTGGAGGATAAAAGCCATAAAAAGGTGTATGTGTAGAGAGAATCAAGTGAATACCTTCAAATGAGTTACAGTCAGCTGTTTTGCACTTTCCTGCAGGCGCTTTCAAGAAATAGTGCATTACCTAATCAGTTCCACACTGATGTTCTGCATCATGAAGCTTGCCGCAATCTCCACCCCTAAGCAGTAGCTTCTATTGATTTTATAGTGGCAGGAAAGTTCAGTCAGTCCTAAAGTTACCAGTTTGTCTCCCGCAAATTTTTGAATGGAACTCTCTAATAAACCCTTTAATAAGGCTAGTGGCGCTCTAAAACAATGGCAGTGGCACACGCAGATGCTCTCACATCCAAACCCACAGATACACAACGTGTTTTTCTCTTTCTTTAAATGCCACTCAACATGCACACACACACACACATACACAACACACACCTTATATTATCCTCAGAATCAATTTACCAGTGCATAGAGGAGAGTGCGTTGACCATTTTATTCTGTATGAAATTAATTTCAGTAATTGGTCAATAGCTGCTACTGCGACCTCATTGGAAAGTGATGCCACGTGGCTAAATGCTCATTCACACACAAATACAAAGGAGTACACACCATGTGCACACATAAGTAGATACACTTAAAACACAATCCTTAAAGCTCAAACTGAAAACAAACTAAATAAAACAGACAAATTAATATTAACTATCTACAAATGTAGGCAATTTAATATGTAAACATGAAGACAAAGCAAATTTTCATTCACACCAACCCACACAAAGAAACACACATATACAGACACACAAAATGCAAGCACACTTCATTCCACTCCTACTCCCTCTTCATCCACACGGCTATGAAAGAAGTGTTCATGTCTTTTGTAATGGCTGTAATTATTGCCTGAATGGAGCTGTCCAACAATGGAGAAAATAGCAACTGTATATTGACAGTGGATGCTTTGGCCTGCCTTCATCAGTCTGTTTGATTGTCTCGCTCAGGGCCCAAGGCGCTGCTAAACACTATTTACACAAATTAAATCTGGAAGAGATATCAAGCACCCAAAATTAACGCTTCACATCACATAACATAAAAGCAACCATTCACATGCATTTCTATATACATGCACACGCTGCCACATGTGCATACAATGACAAAATGTCGTATGTGCGTTATGACACCATAAGACACATGAAATGTGCCCTCAACTCTATTTCTTAAATAGTTTTTAATGAAAAATAAACTTGACAGACGATCACTAAGCCAGATATGATATTAGTTTGGTTAAAGATCCTTTTGTTAGAATGAAACAGGATATTGTGAAGCTCATAGTTTTGCTCTGCTTTTATACTGTGATGGAAATAAAATTTGTTTTCTTATGATAAATAAGAAAAGACACAGTGTATTTTCAACCCTTGTTATTCTGGAACAAAGCAATGAACCCCTAACTGTTACCAGTAGTGTTTACTTTTTCAAAGCTTTTAATGCACTCACATTGTGTTGACACTGTACATGCAGATAGAAAATAACCTTAAAACAAGACAGGTAGAAGTTTATTTGCTTGCAATAATGCTAAAAAGGCTGAAACATGCTCCATTTATCATCTGTGGCTTTCATGACAACGTGGACAGTATGGCTTGTCCATTTTGCTGAAAGATTTGGCGGTAAGCTAGGTATGTTTTACTGTGTGTGTATATGTGTGTGTATGTATATATATATTAGTGGTGGGCATAGATTAATTTTTTTAATCTAGATGAATCTCACTTAAATTTTGAAATTAGATTAATCTAGATTAAAATGGCTCATTTGAATTCTGCCGAAGGCATTCAGAATATGTGTGCGGACGGGTTTGAAGCCAGGTTTGAAGCCAGGTGGCGCATTAGACCAGGGGCTCATCTCCTGTTTTCAAAATGCATCACAAACTGCTTGAGAAAGCTGGTCTACTATGATAATTGGTGATGAAAATAAATCATGTTCAATAAGATG
>JAPMOB010111924.1:0-13270 GCA_029875015.1 Lepomis gibbosus
TGAATCAGCTGTGTGGGAGCAGGGAGAGATCTAAAACATGCCGGACTAGTGTGCCTCCAGGAGAGGGTTGGGAAACAATGCCCTAAGGGACCTCCAAACCCGATTTTATCCATCATACGAAAATGTCAGCTAACACAAACTAGCTATTCAGGTTTTGATTTTTGCCATCAGAGGCGCTGTAGCTTAGTGGTTAAAGCGCCTGTCTCGTAAACAGGAGATCCTGGGTTCAACTCCCAGCAGTGCCTTGTTGTTACAGAAGTATGTTGAAGTCTACACTGTTTAATCTGTTATGTTGTGAGGATCCAAGATATTATTAGGCAGAACACAGCTCTTGTGTTAATAACCAGAAAAGACGATTGCAACATTTGACGGCTTCATCTTCTTCTTTTTATGGAGAATTTTAACAGGATCATTATCATCATCTTTTGACAACGATTGTCATCCTCCAATAAATCTGCCAGTTGTTTGCTCACTTGACTTCAATAAAAATTTTAATAAAAAAATATGAATTAAAATCTGTAGCCAAGATGGCGACTGTTGAGGGAAAGTGTCCAGCGTTGTACAGTGAACCTTTAGCCCATCATGATTACGCCATCCGGGTTCTAATACTGCACTGTTTTCTACCTAAACATTAGATACTAACAAGGCGCTGTAGCTTAGTGGTCAAAGCGCCTGTCTTGTAAACAGGAGATCCTGGGTTCAACTCCCAGCAGTGCCTTGTTGTTGTGGAATTGTAAATGATTACAAATTAAATCCATTACACTGCGAGGATCCTATAGTAAGATGATAATAATCATACAAAGTATGATGTAAAATTGACTATTTGGGATGCTATGTGTTTCTTGTGAGAGACCTCCCAACTCAGTTTCATAAATCATACTAAAATATCAGGTAGCAATAGCTAGCTAGCCTGTAACACTTATTCTTGTTAACTTAAGAAACCTTGGTTTTAGCAAAAAGGTGCTGTGGTTTAGTGGTGAAATCACCAGTCTTGTGAACAGGAGATTGGAACTAGTGTTCTAATCCCCAGTAGTTCTTATGATCCCACACTAACATAATGTCCATAGAAGGTATGATGAATGTTCAGTATGTGGTGATTTCCAAATACATAGCATGGATTTCTTTGTGTACACCTTGATGTAAACTAGATTAGCAAGAATATCTGAGGACTTTCTAAAAACTCCAAACCACTCCAAACTCCAAAACTTCAAACCGCGGACCACTTCCTGTGGGCTTGGAGGAAATGCGATGCTACCAGTCCGACCAGTAACAGTTCTTACATTGCGTGTTGGCGCGACGTGTAGTTACATTTTGGGGGAGTCTGTAAGAACTCCCAGTACCTCACTCAACATCCGTCTGGCAGCCAAACTGTAAAAGTTTATTTCCACCAAAGAAACGGCTGAAGTCGGCGGTGTGGCAGCATTTTGGGTACGCCAAGTCTGACCAGGGCGTTACTGAAGATGACGGATCACCTGTTGAAAAGCTTGCTGTTAAAAGGTTGCTGCTAAAGGAGCGAAAAACGACATTAAAGTTGTTGCAGCACCTGCAACACCAATCGCCGCTGTTTTTGGACAGAAAACAGCTATAACAGCAAAAATCGATTATGACCTTCGTTCCTATGCATTATATTAATTCACGTAGCAAGTTGGTAGGGAATCGTATATAAACGTGTCACTTACAATCGATGTCGTAGCAGTGAGACAGCGAGCTAGTGTGCAAATCGCTTCTTTTCTGAAAGGGCCTTTATGGAAGAAAGAATGTTGTCCTCATAACATCTTCAGTCACTAACATTTAACGTTACATCATGTTGTCTTCTCCTGTCTGTGCTGAGAAAATGTTGCCTGGTGTATAACACTAACAACATCAGGAGCTTATAGACTCTCAGGACTATAGGCTACCAATTAACTGCATTTCGGCACTCAGTTTCTTTCTTTCATTTTCACTAAACCACACAAGAACAGTAAAGTGATAAAGAGGTGGCGCTGTGGTTTAGCTGGTTAAAGCGCCTGTCTTGTAAACAGGAGATCCTGGGTTCAAATCCCAGCAGTGCCTCATTGAAATCTCCCCTTAACTCAAAGTGACCTTTATGAATGAAACTGTACTGAACCCTCTGTGTTCTGCTGTTTGTTTGCTGACTCCAGCTGATTTCAGGGTCACTCAGCTTCCAGATTACTTCAGCACAACCGCCCGGATTACAGCGAACAAATGTTTGGAGAGTTTGTCTTTCAGGAAACTGCTCGCTGCGCCCGAACAATGTGAGGCCTGTCCAGGCTGCAGAGTGGCCTACTTTCACTCTGATCCATTCACACTGACCCACATACACTTTGTACACTACACACTTCCTAGGTGCAGGCCACAGAATTTACATATGCAGACCTCCTCTTCCCCTCCACAAACCCCGCGTCCACATCTAGTCCCAGATTCTCTTCGGCTCTTTAGCTGAAAACAGTTTGAAAAAGCATTAAGTAAAAGTACCAATACAACAATGCAAAAGTAAAAAGTCATGCATTCGAAATCCTACTTAAATGAAAATACAGAAGTAATAGCAGCTAAATATGCTTGAAGTATCAAAAGTAAAAGAAGATTACTCAGAATAAAACAAAAAACAAAACTAGATATAAGAGTTGCTGTGTCTTGGTAGGTTAAAGCGCCTGGTTCAGATCCTGGTTTAAATCCCCAAAGAAAACACCTCCAGTCCAAAGTAGGTTCCTCAGACCCCCCACCAAGACTTTACTTCTTTATTATACAAGCCAACAGTTCACATGAAGAAGAGGGTTTAATAATAAAGGACATCTGAAGACAGATTTATACTCTCTGTTTCTCAGCTCAAACCCAGATTTGTCTCTAACTGTCCGGTGGAGTCCGAGGAACAACGTGAATCTGGACTTTATCAAACACACCAACCAACCAGGCAGCAGTGACTCAGTCGGCCTGTAACAGCAGCTGTGAACAGAGTCAGAGGAGCAGAGAGGTAACTGATAACACGTCTGTGTGCAGGCTCACTGACCTTCAGAGGCTAAAAACAGCCTTCTGCCTGTCAGCAGCCGCAGACGCCTGCTGCCACACTGCAGGCCTCGAGCTGCAGACCCCCCGCTTCAGGCCTCGAACTGCAGCCCCCCACTGCAGACCTCGAGCTGCAGACCTCGAGATGCAGACCTCGGGCTGCAGACCCCACGTTGCAGGCCTCGAACTGCAGACCTCGAACTGCAGCCCCCCACTGCAGACCTCGAGCTGCAGGCCTCGAGCTGCAGACCTCGGGCTGCAGACCCCACGTTGCAGGCCTCGGGCTGCAGACCCCCCGCTGCAGGCCTCGGGCGGCAGACCCCCCGCGTATTCAAAGTAATACAGACGATCATGTAGAAAAACCTGTTCTGAACGTAAACTCATGTAGAAATGTTTTGTTAGGTAGCTGGTTAGAGTAAACAATGTCCAAAACTTTGCACAAAAGCTGATCAGGAAAACATTAAAAACTTTTACGGACTTTTCAGGATTCCAAACTGACGTAGCTAGACGGGTTCACAGTTAACAAGTAACGCACATTTATGTTTACTGACGAAGAAGCATCAGTTTGGTTTGTCACGGTCAGCCATGTGTTTTGGCGTCATGCACCATCATGCACCTGGAACACTTTGAGGTCGAAAGTAAAACCTGTAAATTTCCAACAGCGCAGCATTATTGTTTTAACCCAAACCATGATCTTTTGCTAAGCCTCCCACTGGCTTCTAACACGAGGCTAAAGGTTATGTTTAGCCACCAAATCTTGCTTAAATACACGGGAGAGATATGTTAGTACACATTTGATTGATTTAGAGTAAAGCAGCCTCCGGCCCCCGCCCCGGAGGAAAATGCCCCAGCAGCCGGCGAGCAGGATGCAGTGGGATCAGGAGCTCAGCGAGAGCTGAGTCAGCTCGATGTGTTACACCACGAGTCGAGTTACTGAGAGCTCGGCTTTCACTGTAAAACTAAAACTATTAGAGCAGCTCAGCAGGCTGCACTGACAGAGACTGACGTGCAGAAAAAACAGTTACTAAGGCTGTTTATGGCTGCAGAACAGATGAGTCAGCGTATTATGAGTTTCAGTATCAGGACCAAAATCAAAACAACGGTCGATATATGTCACCAAGGGCGTCACTTTGTGTGGAAAAGTGGTAGGGGCATTTAAGGGCTCGTATTAGGGGTAAAACTCTTACTCTGAAGCTGTTAGCATTGCATTTCATGTTTTACTATGAAATGCAATGCTATGAATATGAAATGAAACTATGAAACCTTTCTCAAAAACCTTTTATTTCTTGTTGCTTCTTGTAGCTAATTATCAGAAAACTTTTAGCAAATGCTTTCAAAAAGTGGTGGGGACCCCAGGGTCCCCTGTGTAAATGACACCTATGGATGCCTCTGGTATGAAAATGCAGCTGGACTACAAACTGCACACAGATGTCTGCAGTGTGAGGTTTATCTGAGTGGATTTAAAACATGCAGGCACAAAGAAATGTTCAAATGAATTTGAAGGTTAATCTGATTTTCTGTCCTTCAGCTGCTGCAGACCCTGAGGAACATTCTGGTATTAAATCTGTTCTTTATGTATTTTGTATTTAATCTTCCCTACACTGTTCTGCAGAAAGAAAAACTCTCCATGGAAACTAGCAGAGAAATGGAAGAAGGTCTGCGCTTTCACATTAAAACAGCTTCCCTTCCCTGCTTAATGTGTCCAAATGAAGTCACTATGAACATTTCTATTTATTATTTGATTGTTTACAGATCTCCATAAACACATCTAAAGCTGAAGGTCAGAGTCAAAAGTCTTTTCTTTGCAATAAAACAATATGTAAAAATATACTTCCACCATCTTCACTGTTGTTCAAACAAACTTTCAGTAACTTCTCTCAGCTTTAAAAGCTGCTTCACCTGAACTCTTCTCTTAGTGTGTGACTGTTGTATTCAGCTTCTTTCACGCCCATAAACTCTTGTGAACACGCTCAGCCGGCCCTTCAGACAAGATGCCAGTCTGCTTTACTGCAAAGTTTAGAAATCTGGCAAATAAATGGATACAAGTCAGCGCAGCAGAGAGAGAAAACACATAAAGCCGTCATCTTTCTGAGCTCTAAGAAAGAGAAGTGATGTGAAATGTGATGATGGGGTGGATAAGACACACGCCTTCTGTGTGAGAGACCCGGGTTCAATCCCCCACTGTGACCCATTCACCATTGTGTCCCTGAGCAAGCCACTTAACCAAAGGTGCGCGACCTCTGACATGTAGAGCAGTTGTAAGTCACTTTGGATGAAAGCGTCAGCTAAATTAATAAATGTAAGAAGCAGCCTGTGTGGGGAAACTTTAACTTAACTTTTTACCATTTTGACGTCTGGAGGAAACTCATTCCACAGTCTAGGGGCTACTGCTGAAAAGCTCGCCCCTGGTTGTTTGCCTGGTTTTAGGGACGACAAGCTGCAGCTGATCAGGAGGATCCGACATATACTGAGGTGGAAACCCTTTAAACGACTTAAATACAAACAATAAAATCTGAAAACTAATTCATTAATGCACAGAGAGCCAGAGCAGTGAGGCGAGCCGGACGGCTGTTTCAACACATTCAATGGACGAACGTACATATTTGACGTGTAGTTAGTATTAACGTTCACAGTAGGTTTGAGCCTGTACATGGCATTTGTTGACAAGAAGTAACCACCCTAAAGAAAAATCGACTTATCAACAAAATATCCACGGCCTTAATAATGTTCAGCCTTCCTCCACATGCGTCTGTGCACATGAATAAACCTGACGCAGAGCCCAGGGCAGCAGATTGGGCCTGATTCAGCTTTATCCTCCTGTTTATCCCACAGTTTCATTTCTGCTCCCTGAACCTGCTGCTCTGAATCCGAGCAAACAATGAACCGCCGAGCCCATAGGCATGATGGGAAGCTTCCGCCGTCCCTTGGTGCCACAAAAGCCTCCAGTGCCGGAGAATGGTGAACCCATCCATCCATCCAGCGAGCGCGGCTGCTGTCACTCTGACGGCAGATTATCAGCACACGGCAGCGCACACAGAGACGGAGAGATTTGATCCAACAAAGCTCGGGCTGTGTGTGTGGGCTCGTGTTGATTCACTGGGTATTAACATGTTTGTAGTGAAAGCCTGCAGAGCGTGTGTCTAACAGGCTTTTCTGTTCCACAGTTCACAGCACAGTGCAGGGCGGCAGGACAAATCTGACGTCAATTAAGTATTTTTGGAGGATTCAAATCACCAAAATAAAACATGTATTTGTAACTTATTTTCACGCTGTAGGTCTCACTGGTTAGCGTATCTATAACAACCAGACTTTCAACCAGGAGGCCGGTGTTCGTTTTCCGTGCTAAACAAAAAGCCAACATCTATTAATTTTAATGATGTTATGTAACTAATATAAGTAATTTAACACTATAAACCACAGAAAGAGGCAGAGACGAAGCTCCTCGTCAGCTGTTCGTGAATTGAAGTGTGTGGCTGTGTTGGAAACGGGCCAAACTGCTGACTCAGCAGGTGTCCAAACGGCTTCAGCGATCTCTTCCTGACTCCTGAGACGCCTTCAAGCTGCCCCAGTAACGATGCATCGATGGTGACTTGATGCTGACTATTACCCATAAAGCAGTGCGGCTGTGGCCGCCGGAGCTATCGACTGGTCAAAGATGGCTTACAAGCCGAATTCGTACACAAATATACGTTTTTTTGTAGTTTTCTCGTTCTGACTTTTGAAAATCCAGGGAGAACTGAGTTCTCCTTAATGAGGAGTCCAGTAGGGTGTCCATTTGAGAGGTTGCATGGCCTGTTGACTCTAAGCATGGAGGAAGCTTTTATGACCAAGGTCATTAAAAACCAACCACTCCTAAACTCCATCTCAGAACCAGGGTACAGGTGTCAACTATATGTCTTCAAATTCAGCAGCTTAGCACACAGGCTGGTTGTTAGAGGACTACAACAGCTGGGGACGGCCAAAAAAAGGGCTAAACAGCTGGCAATGTATCGGCTGTTATCGGCAGCCGCCATATAAGGCGAAGACGCCGTTACTTATACCCATGAGTGATATGCTGAGTATTGTGAAGATCTGTTGTTTGCTACTGGTCCAAGATTTGGTTTACTGCACCTTTAATGTTGGTGTCCCAGTGATAATCTATGGTCTATGGTAAAAATCTATTCAATTTTCAAAATAAAACACCCTGTGCAGACTCCTGATCACATATCAACAATAAACACAGTTAAAACAGACAAGAAAGGCACCCATCGTAGCCTACGTCATCTCAGCAGGAGCACAGAAATCAGTTACTAACTCAACAAAATGTGAACATGTCAGCAAAATCAGGCCAAACGCTCTGATTCTGAAACGCTCCCTGAGGGATCTGCAGCCGAGCGGACGACAGAAGACGCCAGTAGAAACACAAAAAGGATAAATTAGCAATGAGTCATTAACGAGAGGCAGGCTACACGCTCCGCCGCTAAGACGCTTCCAGTGGACGTTGGAACCTTGGAAGAAGTCTGCTTGTTCTTCATGTAATCTCACCCCCCTTTTATGTTTTCAATTACGTCAACTCCGGGGATTAGACCACCAACTTTCTGACAAGCGGACAACCGCTCGACCCCCTGAGCCGCAGCCGCCAGAGCTCTTTGGTTTGTTCAACCTTAACTGACGCAGGAGTCGTACGATTTTGAGGTATGTCTACTTTACACGTGTGATTACATTTTATAATGCTTCAGGTTATTTTTCCTGGAATGCTTTAATTTGAAATAATTGTGCCCATTTTGATCCAGCTCTCTGACCCTTTATATTTATGATGGAGCTCGCGTCCAATCACAAGTAATGAGCTCCCAATCACAGCACAGTGGGGCGGGACTTGATGCAAAACGCAGGGCACAGACACTGCAACAGCATCAGCCATCAAATCAGCGGTCGAACTACGGTAACTAACTTCCTGTCGTTTTTAGAGCACCTGTCCTTTCGCCCTCTCACAGCTTTCTCTGCCTCGTATTCACTAGACTCACATGTTTTGCAGCTGTGAGAACTTAATTTATCAGGATGGATGGGATGAAGGTTTGCATCAACATCACACTTAAAAATCTATTGTTTTTATTATACATATGATGTAAAATACTTTATTAATCCCTCAGGGGGGAAACTGCCACTGTGCAGCCCTGGTGGCAGGTTACATATGACATCCACCTGCATGCTGACAGTTCTGAACAGACCTCATTTGGTCACCTTGCCAGACTAAAAAGCGGCTCAGAATCAGTGTGCACTCTGGAGTCGGGACTAAACTGGCGGATTTGGCTAGAAGTTCACAGTGAATGTGCTGCCGGGATATGAAACTCTGCAGCACAGCGAGCCGATAAGGAATTCCATCTGCAGCTTACAGGGAGGCTGAGCTGCAGCTCTTGTCACTCAGGGGATTTTCAAGGCTTTTCCAGGAATAAATATCGATGCTTCGCAAACCTTGAAACACACTTTCCATCCACTCAGATGGGTCTCTGCCCCTCCTTCACTGGAGGACGACTGAATTAGATCACAAACACTAGATCTTCTGTCACACAGGGAGGAGGCTTTAAACCTGGCGCACATACTGTAAGCAGCACCACACTCAGGGCTGCGTTCACAGTTCCTGCTGTTCTGTTCACCTTGTTATGTATCTGACATGCTGCACATCTTTTTTTGCTTTCAGAGGAACGGGCTCTGTAGTCTCTGATGTGCTAATCCTGCTCGTCATGTATATAAACAAGATGAACTCGGCTGAAGTTAAAGTTCTCTTGATATCAGCTGCGTCTTGAGACTGAGATATCGTAAAAACCAATAAACAGTCCAAGTTAGAGGCGTCGTGCTCTCCCAACACTTTTCACCTTTCCAATGCAGTGCCTCTCCTACGGCTTTTTCCAGGGTGGGGGGGTGTTAGACCTAGAGAAGTGTTGCACAAAGTTTTTCATGATAGGCTCCTGACCTTCTGCGTTCCTCTTTGAGATTCTTACTGTTAAAGTTTGTACCCCTACGACCCTGCTTGCAGGATTAGCGGTTCACGATGGATGGATGGAAGTTTCTACCTCCTGATGGAGCGTACTGCCGTTATGGTGCATTCACATATTGGGCCATGAGACCGTGGATACAGAGCCATGAAATCAGTTTACATTTTTGCCAGATTCAGTTTTCTTTTTTCCCAAATTCTGTTTTCTGTAAAAAAAAATTTTTTTTAGAATTCTGTGTTTTAAAGTTTAAACACATTTTGTCATCAGATAGAGTTTAATCATGTGATGGATGAATAACATTTCAACAATTTAATAAGAAAATATTAAAAATTAAACCAATATCAGTAATTTTGATGTATCATGCAAATATGCATGTAGAAATATTCAAACGTATGTGCACTTATTTACGGGCATAATTCACAGTACATGTGTTGTAACAGTAGGATATTAAAAATACTATAATACTGTTTAAAAAGGGAAAATTCACAATGAATGAACTGTCCTATCAGACAGGTTTTTACTTGACAGCCTCACGTAGGAACTACCTCCGTGTTTCCAAAGCTTGATCAAACATCTCTTTTCATTTTTCCAAACAGAATATCTGACTCCGCCCACAAAGCCATGAAGTCTACAACAACCTCCTCTTGCATCTGACGATGTGGTTTCCCTTCGGAGTGTTTGTTAAAGACACGAGCTCTTGTTGTGAGCCCCGCCCACCCTGAACACAGAGGACAGAAGCAGCGCTGTTAAACACCAGAACAACATTTTGCAACTAAAGTTCAGCTGAATTAAACTTGGAAGCCAAAACAATGGTTGGTGAAACGCTATAAGGTCTCCGCTAATAACTTCACAACATCACATCCTGCGTCTCAGTTAGATCGTCTTCCCAATCATCACGACATGTCCACCGTCTGCATTTCAGCATGTCGGTATGTTTCTGGCGTTGGACTGAATCCTGAAAACTGCAAGACGACTTCTAATGTCTGGAGAAGCTAAATAGAGTCATCTGCACATGTGCTGAGGCTGCAGTCCAGAGCAGCTCGCAGAATGAGCCTCAACGCCTAAATCTCCAACAAGCAGCAGAGAGAAGGTCAAAGGTCAAGGCGTCCTGACAACAGATGCAGCAGATCCCCCTGTGAGACCAGGACGAGGAAGAACTGCAGAGGAGTGTTTTCTCCCTCTGTCTCTGGTCTATTCAGAGAGATTAGGACGTGAAACCAACACCAGCTCCAGTTTTAGGCGTCCGGCTCTGCTTTCGGCCTCCCTGATAAATCCTGGCAGCCGTCACACCCTGCGGGGCCGACTGGGGGCCGCCGGGGGCCGCAGGTCTCACCCTGACAGGCTTCACATGTGTTTTCAAATCATCCCGAAAATCACAGTTCATAATCAGAACCACCCGCACATAGCAGACAAGAGGAATGACAGAAAACGGACCACAAAAACATCCAGAGCAGCTTCAAAAGCACCAGATTTTACTTTCCTGCATGTCGTCCTGCAGCCGTTTGCTTCCATTCATTTCGGTTAACTAAGAAAACCAACCAAATCCCTCACTGTGAGCTGCATGTTGACTCTTACTGTTAAAGTTGATGAAGTAGAAAATTCAAATTTTCATGACTGATTCATTTAAAATGAAACTTTTCCAAAAATAAAATGCATTTTCAAGCCTCTGCAAACTGATTTTGATTTTCAGAATAATCAAAACTTCGTAACGAGTCCTTAAAATCTTTATTTTCTTAAAACAAGTGAAAACAAACTCAGTCTGATTTTCATAGATTCTATTCTTTCAATGCTTTTCTTCATTGTTTTAAAAGGTGCTACACAAATGAAGTTACTTGTTGTAATTTTTTAAACTTCATGTTGCCAGTGGATAGGCGTGGTGACAGGATATGAGGAGGAGGAGGGTCATGCAACTGAGGTCCCCAGCAAACCCTCTGAAACCCTTTGGCCACCAGGTCGCCTCGTTATTTTTAGTTTTTTAAGAAAATAAGACTTTCAGGACTCCGAGGCAGAAATGATTTGATGAGACAGGCTTGTTTTTGCACTGTTGGAAGATATAAAACTACTTTATGAAGTTAGAAGCGTGATGTTAAATTGAATAAACCAGCCGGCTCTCTTACAGCAGAAACACGTCTTTAAACCAAACTGAAGCCAAACGCAGAGACGGCAGGCTGAGCTCAGGCGTTACCTGCTGATGGAGGTGTGGCAGCTGAGATTAACAGAAAACCAGCAGTTTCTTACCCTGGAGATGGTCAGCGGCATGTTGAAGTCCTTCCCCCCCTGCAGCCTGAAGCCCCAGGGGCCGGGGCCGGGCAGCGACACGGTGTAGGCGCTCATTCTTCCAGACTATTAAAAAGATCCTCCAAAATGGACGACGGCGATTTTTTTTAAACCCCACTGCTGCTGGAGGGATGGGAGGGAGGGCCGGTGCCAGGTAGCCTCTGAAAGGAGACAGAGAGAAGGTTATCACACAGGTGAGAGACGGGAGAATCAAACCCTGAAGTGAAAACTGAAAAATGTGTCAAACGCACGAACCAAAGCTGAGAGGAGGACGAGTCAGAGGAAGAAGCTGAGAGAGGAGAAAGAAGAGGACTTGCCTGCTCAGAGGAGCTGAAGTGACAGCCTAAGAATAGCCAGAGATAGCACTGTTGCATTGTGGGGGGTGGAGGGGTGAGGCGGGTGAGGCAGGGTGAGGCAGGGTGGGGGGGGGTGAAGGGAAAAGGAGGGGGGGTGGACTTATATGGTGTGAAAGGGGACACCCGGTATGCCAGGCTCGCCGTGATTCACCGGGGCTAATATAGACCGAGCAGATTCTTCTAGACTCCCCCCTCCCTCACCTCCCTCCTGGTCCGTTACACCCAGGGTCTCCCTCGGACCCAATCAGGGGCAACGCTAGGAAATGTCTCATTATCTCGGTGGTGATAAAGACGAAAGGCCACGAGTTAAGTGCACCGATATCCGAAAGGTCAGCAGCAGATGGGTTATTACAGCCACATATCAGTGCTGAAGGTCCCTACAGCAAGGCACCAGACCGCCTGGACACTGACTGTTGGAGCTTTCCAGGGTTATTTTATCAAACAGTCTGGGTATTATTTATTTTTAGAGTAACTGATGAATATTTTCGTGTATTTGACTTCAGATAAATGTAAAAAAAGGCCAAGAGGGCCAACAGTCAGGGGTGGACGGGTGATGTGGGTTAAAAATGGCCCAGAGAGCACGGAGAGCGGCCCGTTGGCTCATTTACTCTACAATGGGCTGGCCCTATCACATCTCTAACTAGCCCCCACCAAATGTGTCAAAATAACCGATATGTTTGCTAGCGGGGCTGCAGGAGTTTTAAAATCAGCTGCAGCACATTGCGACATTGTGAGTGGAGGTGAAGCGATGAGCATTGAGCAGCTCCACCTGCAGGGACACTGGGGACATGTCGCCACTGCTTTTTGCATGCATTTGTTAAAAAAATCGCACCTACAAATGTTAAATAACAAAGGGAAATGCTTTGAGAAAGGTTTATTTGCACAATAAGAAAACCTGCACTGCAGTGTGAAGATGAAATAGATCAACCTTTTCAAAAAAAGATTGCTGCTTTATATTCTGTAACATTTTTAGATTCTGAATTGTTACCGGCCACCTGAATTTTGTTTCTCTCCGGATAAATACAGACATTTCCACCATAAATTGGTGCAGAAAGTGTCCCCTGAATGCAGAAAAATAACATTTCATGCTCAAAATCTTCTGGGGGAGAAACCCCAGACCCCAAAACATATGTTTAATCAGTGATCTTTACTCTAAATACTATTAGAATATCTTCCTGTCTCGTGTGCATATTGTGCATAGTGTTTCATCACACTGCTAATCTGAGGCCCTTAAATGTCCCCGCCCCTTTTCAGCACAAAGTGACGCCATGTGTGCCATGTCACTATGACAATGATGACGATTACTTCAATTAAGGTCAATGGTTATTATTTAATAGTAACACCACAAAGTGAGACTGTCACCTGCTGCTGGTGATCACTCACTGCCAAACAGCGCAGCATAACCTATATGACACTGTTTATGTAGCACAGCTCCTTAATGCAACTTCGGCTAACTGTCCTAAATACTAATAATAATAAAAAATATGAAAAATATAAAAATGATGTTAAAATAAATATTAAAAATAAAAGTAAATAAATAAAACAGTGATAATAATAATGTGTTATTATAATAATATATTACAAATTAAAATAAAAGTAAATAAATAAAACAGTAATAATAATAATGTGTTATTATAATAATATATTACAAATTTAAATAAA
>JAPMOB010111962.1:0-11180 GCA_029875015.1 Lepomis gibbosus
TTATCTCACAGCGCTTTTCATAAAGAGCAGGTCTAGACCATACTCTGAAGTTATTTACAGAAGCCCAACAATTCCCAGCATGGAACATGCTTACAACTGTGCATAAGCACGGTTTTAGAAGTCTGAATATTTTTTGGCGCACGTCATTTTTGGCTTTTGGGTGCAACTACACTTTTAGTGAGGTTTTATAAATTTTATAAACGCAGTTTTATAAATGAGGCCCCTGAACAAGCACAAGAACATTTAAATACAGAAGAAAGACTGGGCTACACTTATCCTCTTCCTGTTTCACCATGGGTATTTAGTGCCCAATGATTTACATATAACGACAAAAGTTTCTTCAGTTCATATACTTTATTGGGCATTTTGCACAGGAATAGCGTTGTTAGCTTAATTGACAGTGGCAGTGTTTTATCTTCTGATATTCATCTTTGATGAAAGATGAACATTATAAAATATTCAGCTAAAGAGTGTCAAAACTGATATCTAGAAGGTCGCAAGTTAGGTTTGAATTTACAGTCTCAACACATGCATAACTATACAATTTTAACACTATAATATAACAACTTTGAAACTCTGAAATTAATTATAGGCTTATATGTACAAGATACATACATGAAATCAGCATGTGCATGAATATAACCTTTTGGCTTGTAAAGAAATAAATATGCGCATAGAACAGGGTCTAACATAGGTCAGCTTTAGTGGTTATAACAACTTCAGCTAATTATACATCAGATGAATAAAGGGTCAGAGTGTTTAAGCAATCAAGCAGAATGCAATGTGAGCAGTTAGACACAATGTTAAATCTGCTTCACCCTCGGAGATCATTATACAGTGATGGATACATTTATTTGTATGACAATTACAGAGTGGGATGTTTGGGTGGGGGGCAGCCACACCAGCAAGTACATGACAGGAATAATTTACAGTAAATGAGAAAAATGAGGGAAGTTCGGGATGAAGCAAAACAGAGTTTAATTGCCAGCATCAGTGACTGTACAGTATCTTGGTGGAGTACATGGAGTACTTGGAGAACATGACAGGAAGTGGAATTATGTAGGAATCATTACCCTTGTTGCTTCCTTAATTAGCCCAACATTGTTATTAGAGCCGCAAAACAGCGTAGGGAGGAGGCTGACTTGGCTGGATATGTCAGCTTGGACAGGAAGACTACTGTTTGTTTCCCATTTTTCTACCAACAGACAATGTTGCTTTCTTTTAACTGCTATCTAGGCTTCCTAGCATTAACGAAATAGTTTTAGTGCTTAAGCCTAACTAGGGCTGAATGAAATGCAAAAAAATAGAATCCTGCAATTTGGATATTGCACATATTGTGATTTCCAAAATATTTTAAATATTTGTTTAGCCCTAAGCCTAACCAAACCTTTTCCATAGCAGTGGCAGATTGGAAAACGGGCCATATTTATATGAACACTACTGACAAACAACATTGTCCTGCAGATTGGCTGACTAGTTAATTCCATTTTGGGAGGGGGGTTGGGGGAAGCACATCTATGATAGGGGGGCGCGTACTTTCTTTAAGGTCTCCAGGCCCATAGGTACAGGTCCCCTATTATTCTCCTTCCTGATTCCATGTGTCACTCTTCAAGAGAACCTTTTTGTTCAATGAAGGCATGTGGTAGTCTAAAGCCACCAAAGGGCACAAAGGTATTTTTGTCAGGTTACTAAGTAACTCAATTGAGACCATACTGGAGAAAATGTGTAAAACTGTTCAAAGGAAATGGCATTCCTGATCTGGTTTACTTCCTCAGAGGTGGTTTGGTTTAGAGATTTATATGAGAGTTTTAAAGTGAGTATGGATGGATGTTTTTTGTTTTTTTTTTAAACAATGTAGTCAATGTAACCTTTATTGTTGGGGATAATAAAGGTTAACTTGACACTTATGTTTGTAGCAGTTACTTTTCATCCCTAATGGACACTGAAAGGAAACTCTGCATTGCTCAGCAGTGTTTTACTGTATGCCCCATCTTAAAAGTCAAAACATTGTTTACCTGTTCCTCAGTGTGCTTATTACTATGTAAGCAGGTCAGTCCTTATTTGTGTAAAAGAAAAAAAAGACAAAGAAATTGTTTGGAGTTGTATCCTGGAGTCACATTTGTTTAGTTTTCGACACGGATCAATTCTCCCAGCACTGGAGTAAAGCTTTAATCTGAAAATGCTGTATAGCAGGCTTGTGTTATAGAGCTGAACTTCAATTCTTTATGCATTCCTTTATTCACTATGTTATGTTACCGGAAGGCTCGTCAGCAGAGAAGCCTTTGTGCTTCCAACAGGGATGGCTAGAAAATCAATGCTGCACATTAGCGGAATACTGCTTTGCTTTTAAGAGTCTTTCAGCACAGAGGAATGCAGAATTTAAAAGGTTTGTAGGAAAACAACGGGAATGTCCACATGATCCCAGTGTATTCTGGGAATTATCTATAGACATCCATGCTGACGAAAGGAAAGACGAAACCTAAGCACTACAGATATTGGAGATGAGGTTGATACTTATTGATGCTTGGATTGTGATGCCACTGATGTTGAACAAAGCTGCTGCTGGTTATATTCAGAAATAATATACTCGCTGGTACTTAATGCTGTTTTTCCTGAGGATATTTTGTTTAACAAAAGTAACCTTGCAAGACATAAACTTTATAGTAAAGCTGTGTTAAAAGTGGTGTGATTAAAGGTTGGCTGTCACATCGGGTTTAAACAGCCATTTAAAGCTGCCTGTTTTCATGAGGTTTGATTACTAGTTTAATTTGGATGTAATTTGAGGAAGTTCTCGGTCACAGAATCATATAACATATATATGGTAGAGTAATTTGCTTAGACAATTTTAACAGTAATTAAGACATGTTAAAATGGTTATGCCATGGATGGTTGGTTACACAAGTAAGGCCCACTTTTTTGCATGAGAGACAAGTCGCCAGCCTCGCCTGTCCAGGGAACTAGGAATATTTACCAGTAAAGCAAAGTGTGAGGGTGAGATACAGTTTGAAAGATCTAAAAATTCCTGAGGTCAGTGTCATCAGAGAGGGAATGCTGAAAAAGTAATAAACACCAGCACTGGCCCTTAACTCTGCCCAATTGAATGACTAACAACCATGTAAGGCTCTGCCTCCATTTAGAATAGAAATAAATTATAGTCTCTAACAGTTCTGCTCTGAATATTGTTTTTTGTTTTTTAACTGACTGCTTTGCATTTATGAAGAAAGTGTGGCGGTTCTGTTTTATTTAACTTGTATTGTTAGTTTGGAACAAATGTCCTCATCAAAGAAAGTTCAGTAAAGCCACCTCTGCACTTCTAACATCCAACAGCAAAATCTGCATCTTGTATTATTGATAAGTTTTTAACAATGACATTTATAAACACATTAGATTTCTTGTGGTTTTGGCTAATGGTTTTTAATGGATTTGAAGATGGAGGGGTTTTTTTGCTTTTAAACTGCAACATCCTGAAAATTGCTTTTTTGTTTAATTAAATGATCATTTCTTATGAAAATGTAGAGCTTTAAATGAGTCACCTTCAATAAACTTAAAATTGAGAAAAAACATAAGCATTCTTGGAGTTTCAACTAGCAGACAATTGGGAAATTTGAATTTAAGGATAACAATAAAACTCATTTTCACAGCCGTTGTCACAACGGAAATGAGTAAACCTGAATCCTGTTTACCGTAGAACTTTGAATAACAGCCCGGGCTTTTATTTGCTAAAATCAGTGAATTGACCCTGCCTTTACTTGGGACAGGTGTCCATATGGGACAGGCTTTTAATTCTTTTTGCACAAAACTGAAACAGTTTGTTTATTTCAAACAGAATAATACGTATGTAAAAATTATCCAATAATATCAAATACACATCATTTGATCTAGCTCCGACAGAAAGCTTATGCGCTTTTATTTTGAAGGCAGCAACCTCTGGAAAACAACAACACGGTGCAGGATGAGAGAAGTTAGTAGTTAGTTAGTAGGCAGAGAGTGATGGACTTCACATGACAGGATTCACTTTTATGAAAAGCTGCTTTGATTCTTTTGATCGGTGGACCCTTACAGACTAAAGGAATATAAATAATCAAGCAACGGACACATTCGGGCTTAACAGCGCTTCAACGTTTTCCCTTTTCCTCTCCTGTAGCTATGCAGGTTACACCGGTTAACCTGGAAGAATTAGGGTCTTGTTGTTTCCGTTAAATGAACTTAACAGTGGTATCTGGCGAATCAAAACGATCTAACAATGTTCAGCATGTCCATATTGACATATTGATCATACGTTTAATTTGTATTAACGATCTAAGCAGCTTAGAAGCAGCTAAAGCTGGCGAGGTTTTATACATCCAAAGAACTTCTATAAAAACCAGACCAGGCATTTAATAGGGGTGGGAGAAATAATCGATTCTTAGATGCATCGCGATGCGTACGTAGAAGATTATTAATCGTTTAACAAATAAAAAATCGATTATTTAAATGTTAATTGATAAGGTAATGTTGACGGAGCGCAAAAGGCGGAACTCGCAGAAGCGCAGCGCCCGGACCGTCTGAGGAGCGCATGTAACAGAGAGACCAGAGTCCCTCTGTAGTCGTCACCGCTGTGGAATGAATAACTACCCCAAAATGTCATAGAATTATTAATATCAGTGCGCAAGTAATGATTTTAAGTCGCACACTGCGAGCATGGTGACACTCGACGCTCGGCAGCTCTTTACCCAGACATTTAGTCCTGAATTACTTTTTGTTGTTCTCTCACTGTAACTATGTCTAAAGAGTCCTTGGGTCCCGTGAAAGGTGCTAAAAAGGTTTATTTATTTTTGTAACGTTAGCAAACTTAGTAACGTAGTATTAATTATCAGCTGTATGTCATTACAAACTAACCTACTAGTCAAGGGTTGAGAATATCAGGCACAAGCTGAGACTAAACTGGTGTACAGCTCTGTCCTATACTGTGCATCCTGATAATATTATTTCAATTTTCAGAGGAGTCTTACGACTGGTTGTTAATGAAATGAGGGACCATGAAGTTAAGGTACATAAAGTAAATTAGGTATGCAAACTAGTCCTTTTAAGCTAATTAGGAGATGTTTCTTTTGGATTTTATTGGGTAAAATTAAATACTTAGTAATTATCCAGGGATCCTTTATAGAAAAAATATGATGCATCAAGATGCATCGTTAATCGTTTTATAAACGAATCGCAGCCCTCTGAATCGTAATCGAATAGTGAGGTGCCCAGAGATTCCCACCCCTAGCGTTTAATTGAGGCAGGCATTTATTTGTCAAAATGTGTTCCCACACCAGGCCAGTAAAGGAGGTAGGCAGCTATTTGGGACTCTGCTATTATTTTAAGTTTTACAGTAGATATGTTCATTTGTTCTTACCTGATTTCAAGTAGCATGTCAGTACAAATACAGTGCCATACACATATTAGCCCTGCACATATTTCCATAGTCATCTCCACCCAGTACAGTAATTTAACTGTCAAAGCATTATATATAGTCTTACATACACACAGTTCTGAGCCCAGTTAAGCACATTTAGAGTTAAATTAACAGATGATTTTACCATAGCCATTTTATTTTCTATGCTTTTGGGCAGCTGCAGCTAACAGCAGTAGATGTTTTTATTTTTCTATACTGCACGGCTCTTCATTCCTTCCTCATTCTTGAGTGTTATCTTGTGCTGTGTTTCCTCAAAATTCTGACCTGGTTATTAAACAAGCAGTTTGTTAATTCTGCTGTCTGTGCATGAAACTTGCAATTCGCAATTTTGCAAGTTAAGAGGTGAAACTAATCGATTAAGGCAATCAAATTAGTAGAAACATACATCCCACTCAATTCCATGTATTGCTGAGACAGGCAAGAAAATCTTCATAATCGCACATGACTGCCTGCTGTTGTCTTAGACATGCCCTCTAGATAATGCAGCAGGATGATACTAATGCAATTAAATCCTGTGGGTTTTGATCAGACTTCTGAAGCACACAAAGTCTGGTCTCAAAGTCTGACTCACAGGTTTCCAACTCTGACTCATAGGTTCAACCAACAACAAACAATCAATACTGTGACCTATTAAAGGAAACAAAACACTCAAATAAATAATCCCTTTTACTGTTATGACAGGGGAGTGCATACAATACTTGTGGAACATGAACAGCAATCTCCAAAATGCTGGAAAACATAGTCAAAAGAGTGTGGTGTCTGTATTTCCCTTTTCTGTTGCTGAAAAAATGTTGTCTTGTCCCTTAGATGTAGCTTTAGAATCAAATCCACACAGCATCCAAATATTGACTGTGGGCCATCCAAAACACATTTCAGTTGCAAGTTAACTAAGGGCATCTTTCTTACACTTTTCAACCCCCATTTCAACATGTTCCTGAATTGCTGAGTATTAGGGGATTGCACTAAAGGAGAGAAAGCAAATTTGGTAGGAGCATACAGACAGAGATTGGGATGCTATTAATGGTCCTTTCCTCTGAGACACTCTGTGGTGGGCTATCATCACTAAATCTGTGAATCCTCGTTCCCTGACACCACAATTTTATAACAAGTTGTGAAGCTGGCACGGGAACAGGCAGAAATGGGAAGCAGAGGGATGAGGGAGACCTCAAAGTGGTAATCAAAATCAGTGCTGTCATTCGTTAGCTCTCTGAGTGGGGACCTTGTGGAAAACAAGCAATGGGGCAATAAGCAGAATGAAGGAGTGTGAAATGATATGGGAACATGAACAGACAGCAGCCCCGGCCCGCCTCAAAGGACCAGGACAACATGGCTGTCAACATCTATTTTGCTCTGGTCATTAACACTATGAAAGCATTGGCTTTAAGTCCCCTTGCGGCTTCATTTTATCTCAGAGCATTATGAGTTTGCACTGTATTGTCCAACACTAGAGTTCAGCTTTAAGTTAGAATCATCCCTTTATAAAAACAATAATATTGTTTTCTTTTTTATCCTTAGGAATTGCTGGCACCCCGGTGGTCTTCAATGTAAATGGAGATGCTCCTGGTCGCTATGAAATCTATCAATACCAGATCACAAATAACACACCAGAATACAAGATCATTGGTCACTGGACGGATCAGCTATATTTGGATGTATGCATACTTTAAATATTACTTAATATATCTGGAAGATTGTATGCTTGACTTTTCTAAAAAAAAAAAAAAAAAAAAGAAAAGAAAAGAAAAGAAAAAAAAGAACATTTTTGTGCTGGTCATCATGCTCACATCAGACATGAACAATCAACCAAAATGATTAAAGAGACATCCCATTTATGGATATTTAGCATTTCATAACCAATGCAATTCATTTAGTGTTAGATAAGAAAATGCAAAAAGCACATGTAGCTTCAGCAAGTACAGTGATGGGTGTTGTGACCACAAGTCCCATAGAAAACAGAAGAATTAATCGCTAATTAAAGTATTAAAGGAAAAAAATGCAATGAAATGCATTCTTCAAGCAAAACTTGAGTCAACATGATCTCATAACATTCTCTCTCATTTGAGCTCATTTTCATGCCATGCTATGTGAAATTTACAGAATCTCTAATAAAAGCATACATAGTAGAGCCATGACTTATCACTCTTATCAAAGATGATGCTGAACACATCTTTGTTATGTCGAGTTTTATAGGGCAACAGTTAATGGAATTAAATTAGTAATAAATCATCTTCCTGATTGGCGTTAAAATGTATCAACATACACAAATGCTTTAGGCTAACACTAAGTGTATTGTACAGTATTATAACATTTCCGCTCATAATGATGCTCATGAGTCGACAACTGAATATAGAGAGAAGGGCATCTTTTTTCATCAACCTTCGCCATCATTACATGATACAGTGAGACACCTGTTTCCTCTTTAACATATGCATACACACAATCTGTAGTGTTGCATGTGTTAACATCACAATTGCATTGTTCCTCACACATGTTGGCCTTTACAACAATGTGTATGCATCATTTTTATTGTTTTGCATAATTTATGTATATTATATATGAGCCCCCGGGCATTCTCATTTTGTTGACGCACATACGTATGTTATTAGATTTTTGTAGGTATCAAGGGCCTGAGTTATTGCCGCACACAGATACTTATCAGCATCCAAGGAAAACCAGGGATGTCATATGGAGATTTTTATAGACACAAAACGAATCATCTAAACCATCCAAATGTTTATTGGAATAATACATATAATTGAATATTACCTATCCCTTTGCGCACCTTATTTTACTTAACAAGTCCTCTTAAGCAAACTGCATTGCAATAAAAAATAAACAACATCAGTGCAACAGCACAGGCACATGATACCACACTGTGTTGAGACTGCAGTACCGTGCAGCTTGGCTCTATTTACTTATCTTTCCTACTGTAAGTGCAACCTTCCTTGAAAGTAATTAAACAGCAAATTTCGTTTCCCGTTGAGTCATAACTTGATGACTTTACACAATGATGTCTTGATAAAAAGACCACAGCTTTTACGTAGTGAATATTCCATTTTCAGTTTGCTAATTTTTTCATAAGTGTGTGGATGTGTGTAAACTAATCTACCAAGTGTTAACCAAATTGTGTCCTCATGCATTATGTGCCACATTGTTTACTATGTAACTAGTGAAACAATATGCTGTAAATTATGTCAATGTTTATGCTATTACTGACTTGTGCAGTATTTGTTTGTTGTCCGGGGATGTCAGTATATGAGTAAAAACAGCGTTTGTTGGTATTGAGATGAAATAAACTGGCCATTTGTGCAAATCTTTCCCCCTCAGATCAATGAGATGCAGTGGCCTGGTGGAACACAAGAAGTACCCTCCTCCATATGCAGCCAACCCTGTCGTCTTGGGCAGCGCAAGAAGATAGTGAAGGGAATTCCATGTTGTTGGCACTGCGAGAATTGCGATGGTTACCAGTATCAGGCTGACACTTACACCTGCAAGATGTGCCGCTTTGATTTGCGGCCCAATGAGAACCACACTGGCTGCGATCCCATTCCCATTGTCAAGCTGGAATGGAGCTCCCCATGGGCAGTCATCCCTGTCCTCATTGCTGTCCTGGGCATTATGGCCACTCTGTTTGTGGTTGTGAGCTTTATACGCTACAATGACACACCCATTGTTAAGGCATCAGGTCGAGAACTGAGCTATGTGCTGCTGACAGGTATCTTTCTTTGCTACGCTACAACATTCCTCATGATCTCTACTCCTGATGTGGTTATCTGCTCCCTGCGAAGAATTTTCCTGGGTCTGGGTATGAGCATAAGCTACGCAGCACTGCTTACCAAGACAAATCGGATCTACAGGATTTTTGAGCAGGGCAAGATGTCGGTCAGTGCCCCTCGATTCATCTCCCCAGCCTCTCAGTTAGTTATCACGTTCAGCCTGATATCACTGCAGCTCCTTGGAGTGTGCATCTGGTTTGGTGTTGACCCATCACAAGCCATCATCGACTATGAGGACCAGCGCACAGCCAATCCTAAAATGGCCCGTGGTGTGCTGAAATGTGATATATCAGACCTGTCCCTTATCTGTCTACTGGGTTACAGCATGCTGCTGATGGTCACCTGCACAGTTTACGCCATCAAGACCAGAGGGGTTCCCGAGACATTCAACGAGGCCAAGCCCATCGGCTTCACCATGTACACCACCTGCATTGTATGGCTTGCCTTCATCCCCATCTTCTTTGGGACATCACAATCAGCAGAAAAGGTAACTATTCCATTTCAAATGTGGTGGAAGTCTAAAATAACTAACTTTTGCCCCATTTTTACAATTACTTGTTTTAGATCTGTGCAGGATGACAGTGCGGTCACTAAGCTTTACCAATTGCACTACAAAGAGCACCATGGCAGCAAGTCCATTAAATTATCTCATGCCTGTTGAATGTCAGATTTCCATTTGGGGTTCTTTTACAGTTCATGCGCGCCACATTGTGAAGAAAATGGCGACTGAAATTATGCTTGTTGTATAGAATCAGCCTCTTGTGTTTATGGATGCTGCCATTATTCATCCTGAGATGATGGGCTTGGCAGTCCACTGTGGGGATTACAATGCTTTTAGAGCCAACTTGTGAGAACAATTCATTCACCTCAAGCTTGCTTGGATATGTTTTCTTTAATTGTGTTGCTGTGTGTGTTTGATTCAGCCTCACTGGGTGGGAATACAGAGGAGTCAATCACTGCACATTCATGCACACAGAAATAGATAAATGCGGGTTTGTGAAGTAGCAGAAAATTACTGTGGCTGTTGATGTTTCTTGTCAGTTGAAAGTGAATTCCAAATTACCTCTACCCTACAAGTGCTAATTTTGAGGTTGTTCAACAGAGATGTACATTAAAAAGCAGAGAGTGGAGATCAGTATGGGAATGCTATGGCGCTGCACATAAAGTTAATAGCAGCCCTTAGATTGCCAACAGTATAATAGTGTGTTAAAAGGCAGGGTAATGGATGTATGCAAGTATGCATGGACATATACTAGCAAAGTTATAGTAGGAAATGCCTATTAAAACATAAACAGTGTTTTTTGGACAAATTGCCCTTTAATGGAGGGACACACTCTTTACATCTTTGTGTCAGTCCTGCTCCCTACTCTGCCCCTGATTGGCTAACCCTAACCCCTAATCTAAAATAACAGTGGCTAGCCCAACTCAATGTCTTCTGTACTTTATTTCTGGTGAACTGTAGAATGTTTTGCAGCACATCAAAGGTAGAAAAAAATATTCTGCGAACTGGTTTATCAAGGCATAGGGATAATCAATTTGAGGTTAACATGTAAAAGTTATATGTATGTAAACACAGCCAGTAATGAAACAGACACACAAATCACATGTATCTCCATTACTGAGGTGCAGTTGGATAAACTAAGAAGGGAAATCATTCTCTGTTTAACAGGGTTTCAATTCAATCCGAACACAAATCAAAGACGTTACCACAATCAATGTAGGTCATATTAATTTTAGTGGTGGGCCGTTATCGGCGTTAACGTGCTGCGTTAACGTGAGACTCTTATCGGGCGCTAAAAAAAAATGTCGCCGTTAATCTATTCTCAAAGTTGGGTTGGGAGCTGGGTCTATACTACTCAAGCTTGATATCTTAGCACAGATGTGTACCTAGCCGAATTGCACTGTAAGGGTCAAGAACGAGTCTTCGATCCTGTGTGTGTGCCTACTGTGAAATTACCACATCA
>JAPMOB010112020.1:0-13596 GCA_029875015.1 Lepomis gibbosus
TATATATTATATACATTTATAGACATACATACATACACTTATTCACCCTGAACATTACACAGGTCATTTTATGGATTTGCATCTGGGGAGAATGTAAACAGCAGCACAATAAAAAGTCAGATATTTGGGAAACAGAGTCCATCTTGACAATGTTTGAGCACCAAGCATCACTGATGTAAAACACAGAGTCCATCTCCTCTCATCTTGCCTGAGTTTTGAGCTGACAGCTCGGAACACTGACCAAGTGCTTGATCCAGTTAGTTAGGACAGTTCTCTGTGAAGATGTGGGCACAACAATCTCTGATTTCAGTTGGTAGGCCAGCATCAGTCCCACTTTGTCCAGACCTTTAGGAGCAGTGTTATCTGCTGCCCTTAATCCAAAACCCCGTCGTCCTTTTCCAATGACTGATTTCTGTCATAGGCAATATGTGTTTTGACAATAAAGCAAAAAACGGATGAAAAAACAAAAGTGTGGTAAAGTTTGAAGGAGCTACTGGCTG
The DNA here is from genome assembly GCA_029875015.1 of Lepomis gibbosus. NCBI lineage: Eukaryota > Metazoa > Chordata > Actinopteri > Centrarchiformes > Centrarchidae > Lepomis > Lepomis gibbosus. The sequence goes on from JAPMOB010112020.1 coordinate 501, forward strand.
CTGCTACTACAAGCACTGACGGTTGTCATAGATAAAGACTTTAGATTGTGCAAAATCACATTTGCAAAGATTACATGTTGTGTCCAAAATGGTTCCTTCAAGGGTTCATCCTCTCTGAGCATGACCATGAATGTGCTCAGTTGATTTAATTGCAATCGGAACATCATATTGGTATTTCTTTAAAAAATTAGAGGGTGATAGCGGTGCTAGATTAGGAAAGATCATTGGGTTATTTTGGTATTCCTCCTCTCGGAGGCAATAAAGTCCTCTGTAAACTTCATAAAACAGAATTTAAGATACCTTGTTGTGGACTGAGGTGTTGGTGATGGGCACATTTTGATCTTACAATGGTGTCAGAGGAAAGATCATCGGAGCCGGAAAATCATTAGGAATATTTCTCTGAAGACCATGAATACCAAATTGCATGTAAATCTGTCATCTAGTTATTGAGAATTTTTGCTCTGGACTGCTCTGAAGTCCAATATTTACACCAACCTGACTGACCAACCAACACAAAACAAGACTCCACAGCCATGCTAGCAGCTCTGTGCGGCTGTGCTTTGAACTAAATGCATCAGCATGTTAACATGCTCACCGCGACAACGACAACATGCTGATGTTTAGCAGGTATAATGTTTATACCATGTTCACTGTCTTAGTTTAGCATGTTAGCATGCTAACATTAGCTAATTAGCAATAAACACAAAGTGCTGCTGAAGTTGATGGGAATGACATGAGTTTTGCACTTGGTCATAAACCAAAGTGTTGAACATATCGAAATTGTGACCTGATGATGGTGATAGAGGAACAGTTATAGGATTACAAAAGTGATAACAATTCATCCTGAGGGGGGCTTGAATGCGCGTAGCAAATATCATGACAATCCATCCAACACTTGTTGATGCATTTCACTCAAAACCATCAATGACAGCCTCATGGTGGCACTAAAGAAATGCCAGAGGATCACCAAATTAGGATTCATCATCTGGGAACCATGAATATCTGTACATATTTTGTGCCAAACCATCCAGCAGATGAGAGATATTTCACAGGATACCCGAAAACTTTGACCTGCTAGGGCCCTAGAAGAAAGATCACCAATGTCCATTAGGATTCATCACTGGGGAACCATGAATAGCTGTTCAAATGGTATGGCAATCCATCCAGTAGCTGAGATGTTCAAGTCTGGATTTACATTACATTTACCTACATTCATTCTTTAAGGCAATAACAGTCTTATTCATTGATCTTTTTATCTCCCATACAATGTCCTTGGTACTTATAATACCCACCAGACAAATTGTAAAACTGCAAAGGTTGTTGTTGATACATATTGCTTATATTCTGGCTTTTCTATTGTTAAAGCTACCTTGGAAGTAGGGGAATTACATTAACTAATGAGAGTTTAAATTCACCCTTGTTTGACATCACATGAGAGTCTTTGGTAACCTCCCACAGACACACACCCTCACACACAAAAACACACGTCAGCAGTCGTCATCAACATTGGGTAACGGTGTCACCTTGTGAGTCAGTGTGACCTGGAACACCCACACAGCAGATTCAGTGGAGCCCTGGGAGTCTGTATCTGAGTGTGTCTGTGTGACTGAATATGAGTCTGTGGGGGGATTTAGGCTTGCCCAAACAGTTGAGCAATCTGATCTTCAGGGGGGAAAGTGGTGATAGAGAGAAACCTCTTTCACTCTGTTGCTCTTTGTCTTTCACTATTTCTACTAACCTCCTAATTGTATTTCTTCTTTCCTTATGTCTTTTTCTCAATCCAACCTGCCCATTTGAATAAATTATGTGTACAGGGTTTTGTTTTTGTGCTGGTTTGTTTTGTTTAGTTTCTGATTTTCATTTTTGCACTTCTGACTTTTTTATTGTATAACTTTTTATGTGGACTGGTTGTGCAATCATATCATTGATATGATATGATATACTGGATGCTGGAGCCTTCCTGCTGCTATGTTTTACACCGAGAGACACCATACCAGTGTCATTGCTCTCCTGTAGATGTTGCCGTTCTGCCTGATGTAATTAAAGATACTAAGCTGACCATTGTGAACATGACTTGTCATTGTTTATCTAATGAAAGGAGGTAGCATACAATATGTTCTATATTTATAGCACTAACGGTCCACACTGCAAACAAAGCTTTACAGTACACACTTGTTGATTTTACATAGACAGGAGTTGTTTTCTGAAACTTTTAGTGCCATTAGTGACCTTAATTTGTGAGTCAAAAGTTTCAGTTTGTGACTGTGTTCCTGCTGTCTGTTTATCATCTTTAATTAGAAAGTTCAAGGAATTTGTCTGCCACATATTTCATTACACTGTCACTGTTACAATACTGTTGTCAGTACTTTGGTATCTAATTCCGCCGCATGTTTCATTCATTAAACCATGACAACCATCTAACTCATCAGTCGTCTTCTTAACCATGCGCATACTTTCATTAAGAGGTGTCAGTTGCATTTGAAGAGACTAATTATGTGAGCGTGTCCACAGTGCTCCATTCCACACACAAAACTCTTTGCACGGGGAATCTGAATAATATTCATGAAGCAACACCCTTGTGTTATGAAAGAGGAAGAGTTTACCAAAATAGTGTTGGCTTGGGGTTCTCTGCAATACTTTTAGGAAACCACAAGCCAATAACGTTTGTTAAGCCTCACCCAGTAACGAAATATTGAAATAACACAAATGGGAGAATGGGAGTAAAGGGAGTAACTGGTGAGATCCCTTAGTGCACATTTGCAACCCAGAACCGCCAGTACAGTTCAATATATATTTCTGTTTTCTATGCAATCCATTGATTTATTGTTCTCCCATATGTTTCATTCACTGTACTGCTGTACTTCTCTATATCTCTGTTTTATTGTACATTTAGTTTAGAACATTCCTCTTTACTGAGAAACTTAACCTAATTCAATTATTTTCCACACGTTCATAGAAACATTTATATAAACAGCTACAACAGTTACCATTGTTGTGTTGCAAAGGAAAAACAAATTCTATCTGATGTTTTTAGCTTTGATGGTGTTGTGTCATATCATCACATCATCATATAGCTCGGAGCAAATGTTACTGACTTGGACTCACATCATCACACCATATCACTCCATCAGTGCCATCAGCAACACTTATTAGATGGCACATCCGTGAACAGAGAAGAAACTTGGCAGGTAGGTTTCTTTTTCTGGGCACCAGCGATGGTTTGGTTACGCTACATGGAGATTTGGGGTGTGCAGTGTTTAGGCGCTACATTAGGTGCCTAAATGTCCTTCATAATGAAAAGAAAATAAAGTGTGTCCTTGTACACCAGGCTGGGTGGCATGAACAAACTTAAAGGTCCTGAAAATATATTTTCTCAATTGGATCCAACATGAGAATACCATTTCTCTGTGCTTTTTTCACTGGTTTGAATGGACAGCAACATTTGAATCTGAATCAAGTTGAACCACACCCACACAGTCTTGACAGAGCAGATTAACTGGGTTTAGAGTATTAAATCTTATTAAATACTTTTAAATATTTATTCATGAATATTTAATGATATAGAGAAGAAAGATATTGTAAAAACTGTTTGAATCTATGGCAACCTTTAGAACAGAAATGTAGGGTAGGGGCAGATAATTTATCCTGTATGTACAAAAAGCTGTCTTCAAACCATATTATCATTTAAATTGTCAGCACCTGCTAGATACACAAGGATTTTATTAGAGCACAAGCACAGCTAAGCAGATAATGAAGTCTTCTGAAAAAGGGGGAACAATAAGGCAGAGAATAGCTGCTTTTAGATAAGTTGACCTGAGAGGCAGAATGTCAAGAAGCTAACAATTCCTGGGTAATGGCTGTCCCCACACTGAACATCCTTCCCCTTACTGGCATTAGTAAAAAACATAGTTAAAGGTGCCAGCCGAGTTTTACTGTGAACAGACAAGTATGTTTGTATTCAGCATTATGAAACAAGATGCTGTGGCCATCACTCAATTTATGTTGTTATAAATAAGATATATTATAATATGTTTTTTTCACGCACCTCCACAAAAACCCAGTCCCGTCAACCTGTGATATGGCTCTGATTTACCCACTTTCTGGGAGTCCGCCTCCATTATTTCCCTTTTATGATGAGTCACACTAACCACCACAGCGTTTCATCATGAAGCATTTGCTAAGCTGATTTCTCTTAAAAGTTTGAAACCTCCATGTTTGCCGCCTTGCAGCTTTCATCACTGCCTTTGCTGGCGAACTAGCGTGTTCCTTGACAATTTACTGCTACATGTAAATCGGTGGAATAGTGAGAAACCATTGGCTGGAGCATGCATCATGTCACCCGTGCACACGTGCATGTCCACCTTGTGCACGAGAGCTAACAAAACCGGGCCCACTCATAAAAAAATGTCTCCAAAGCGTTAATAGTGGTTAAAACCTCCACAGGGAATCTCACAATTTAATGACACAAACGGATTACAAGCTTCTGTCCGTGGCTGCAGCTACAGCTCTTTGAGTTTATAGTTGGTTAACTCCTGAACAAGATTTAATGCAGTCCATGTTGCTTTATATGCGTTAAACCAGCTTGACAGTTTTTCATAGCATCTCTATAGAGTTCACGATGTGGTGCAAGATGTGATAAAGGAGTCGGACTTCAACTTTAGATGATCCCAGCACCTGGCACATGCCCCAGGACCCCAAGATGGCAGGACGCCCTGAGTATCATCCATTTGATTATGTGGAACATGTTCACTTTATTTTCGTAACAAAGCTCTGACTTAAACCGGGGCCGTGAAAAATCAAAGCATCAGAAACATGTGGTGGGATACAGCAAATGGAGGGCAACAGTGGACGGATGAGGGACCCTATAAAAGGAAATCAGATTTCATTAGTTAGTATAAAGACTCAACATCCTGTCTGTCTGGTAAGCATGACAAAATTCAGTGACGTTTGATAATCCTTAGCAGAAATGTAGTTTGGGGTCCATGACAATGCCCCATAGTAAAGTTTTTAAAATAATTCAGAGGCTCCATCTGAACAGCTTTTGAAAAAAATACTTTTTGCTAGCTATTGTGCAGTGTCTCATTATGTTGTATGTAATATTACATTCAATGTAATATTATAGTATATTATATAGAGTGGCCACTTTTAACATAGTTTCCAAAGTGTAAAATGACCAAAATACAAATTTTCATTTTAATGTCACTCATTTTAATTTTATATATTATAACATCTTCAAAGACGATGCTGTGACATTCAATTCAAGTGCCCACACAGATGGTGCATACTGTGAGAAATGGTTAAGAGGTGCGGTATAGCAATGGGAGGCTATAATGATATCATAATATAAGCATGACGTAAAGATAATGTGAAAATCCCTCAGGCAAACATAAGAGCATAAGAATGTAGCACAGTGCTAAAGATCATGTTTTAAACTCACAATGGTGCCTCATTGACATTGTTTGTGGAAAACAACCTGAGCCTTTGTTTTGAATGACACATGCCAAGTTCAGACACACAACACTCCTTGTGCTTTCCACATAAGCACTTCAAGGCCCATCAGAATGAGAGAGCATTTCAGAAATAGAAGAATGTTATATCCAAAATAAACATGAAATAACTTTAATAAGAATTAAAGTCCTGTTTCAGCAAACAAATTTCCATCTCATTCCGAACTGTATGTCAGTCGCCAACAACCTTTTTCAAGAATGGTTGAAGAGCGTAGGTATAATCTCTCATGCTGTAAACCTCTCTGCTTCTCTGACAAAAAGAGATTTGTCTGGTAGTATGGATCTCTTGGGTTCAGCTTGGAGTGCTGTCAATTTCATCACTCTAAAATATAAAACCCATTATTCTGTCCCCCTCAAAATATGTCATGTCAACATCATCACTGATCATTCTCATCATCATTTTAGCACGTGACTAAATGTTGCCTTCATGTTGTTTGTTAAAAACATAGGGAGTAGGTATATGAAAAAAATATTACATATATCTCAGTAAGAAAATAATTGAATAATTCACAATAAAAATGTTGTTTCTCTTCTGTCAAGGTGACCCAGTTTTATAGCATTGTTCCAGGTATCCAAAAAAAAGGCAGCAGGTCATGGAGGCTGATGACAAAATGGGCCACAGGTGTGTATAGGATAGGGAAGCACTCCTGGTGAACAGCTGAGGAATGGATAGGTCTGAAAAACACAACACACAAACACAGACTAGAGAAACACAAGACTTTTACTGTAGTTCTTTTTTAACAAATTCATGTGTGCCAATTTCATTCTTTCAATAGTACATACAAATTTATTGTACACCAGTAGTCTTAGCAAGCTGTTTTTGCCGTTAATTATACAAGAAAAAAAGCTTAATATGTCATTTTAATAAAAAAAAACATGCATGTCAGATTTCTATCAATCTGACTTTGGAAGACTACTGGCTGTGAAAAACTTTAGTTAATTAATTTTAATTTTCATTGTGCATTGCCTACAAGGACCATTGTGTCCATCAACAGCAAACTCAAAAATCAGACAGTATTACATATACTACTTTTTTTTATAAATTTGTCGTAACCTGCATCAGGGTCTGGGCCAGAATTTTTCTAGTGTCTTTGAGCAGGAAATTGGTCCAAATTGGCCAAAAATTCTTAGAGTTAAAAATATTGTGGTCCTACTTTTGGGACTATGAGTGAAAGCATTTAGTCAACTTTCTTATTGCAGGAAATCTCTTGTTTCTCTGGCGTTATTTAGGAGAGCTCCACAGGAGCTGTCAGGATATGGAGATCCAGCAGAGATATGCATGCACGTTCACTGGGAGGAGTAATATTTATTGCTGACAGTGAGCTCATTAAAAGATACTGTTACTGTTTTGTGACGGGCCTTGTGCAGATGCAAATGCTCCATCAACAAGGAGAACATGTGTTTTCTCTCCACAGACACCAAGCTCCTTGCAACTGCTTTTTGGCAACAATGTAAATACATCTTAGTAAAAGCGATGATTTAGGTCTGTAACAACTGACAATGTCGGCAATAACAAATAAAATTCCATCGCTCCTGCAGTATCTCAGATAATGTGCAGAGTGTATTTATTTATTTATGTAAAATTACAGATGGTGACACTTTGAGTATATGGTCATAAGACAAAAATTGAAAGCACACATTTTATAGTTTTAGAGATCACTCTCAGTCTTGAATTGTTAGAGCTATTCAAGATGTCTTTGTTTGGCAACCTTGTCTGCAAGTAAAATAGTCTCTTCTTATATCCTTATCTTTTCTTATAGTAGTATTAATTAGTATAGTATAGTAAGTATTTTTCAGAAGTATCATCGCACTGCAGCAGAGCTCTATTGCAAGCATTTAGCAGCTATGTGGCTGGATGAGAGCTGATTACAATGAAATCACATTTTTTTCACTATCAAATCATATCTAAATCTGACTGTCACTAAGTAAATGAATAGAAGTGCAATGTGCTTTTTGTCTTTTAGTTGTAAAATAAACTGCAGGTGTAAAGTGTTAATTATTTTTTGACAGAAATAAAAATCCAGGATTTACCTCAACCAAATGCCAAATGAGGAAGGTGTACAAACATCTGCATATGTACATTACTCAAAATCCCCTGAGTCAACTGCGATTGTATAACTGGTCATGATGGGAGTGGAATGTCGGCATGCAGGTCTGTTTTTGGATCGCCAGTGTCTCTCATGTCAACCATTTGACCAAAGCATGACAAACATAAATATGTATCTTGTGAATGGAGGAAATCATACATATTCATTCATAAGCTTTCGTGTCAGGGATGTCAGCATGTGCATTCCTGCACTTCCAAACACAAATAAAACCACAAAGTTTCCAAATGTTCATATTACCAGTAGACTTACAGACTGTGCTAATTTCACAGGCTGAGGAAGGGAGGCTGAATCACAGTGACAGATGCATGGGGTCGTTCCCACACGTGAGGCCCGGATCATTTACTCTGATGGGGAAGAGAGAAGAGATGAGGGGGGCGTTTGTTCATCCCCCCAGAGGTAATGAAATACTAGACTTAGCAGAGCATTGACAAACAGCATAGAATTACAATCAAAACATAAAGAATATGACAGCTGCCATTACTAAATAATGACATTCCCATCAGACTCAGCTGCATTTTGTTTTTAGTGCTAATTAGCAAATGACGTGTTGCTTAATGTAGTTATTATAAGTGAGGTTCAGGAACAAGACCTCTCTCACTAATCAAACCACACCTGTGCTTCACTCATTTCATCCACCCGTGCCTCTCCAACCCAATCACCAGTACACATGTATATTTGCCTATCTAACCACTTCCTCTGCCATTTCTGAGCTCTCACATCTCTCCCCCCCAAACTCTTTTTCTCTCCTATTTCAATGGTCAGCACTGTGGCCTCATAGCAAGAAGGTCCTCTGTCCAGACCTGGGTCAGCCCAGGCTTTTCAATGCGGAGTTTGCACGTTCTCCCCATGTTTGCGTGGGTTTCCCCAGGGTGCTCTGTTTTTTTCCCACCATCAAAGACATGCATGCTAAAATTCATAATTCCGCCAAAGTAATTGTTCTTTTTCTACCACAGGAACCACAGGGGGATCATAAGCAAGACGTGTGGACCCCCCTGTTCTTAGCCGCTCCGGCCACCACAACCCAGATCAAACCCCTTCATCCCTTCCCTCTCGACCCCTTCATCCCTTTCCTTCTCGACCCCTTCATCCCTTCCCTCTCGACCCCTTCATCCCTTTACCTCTCGACCCCTTCATCCCTTTCCTTCTCAACCCCTTAATCCCTTCCCTTTCGACCCCTTCATCCCTTTCCTTCTCGACCCCTTCTTCCCTTTCCCTCTCAACCCCTCCATCCTTTCATACCCAAACCTTCTACCTAACCAAATAAACTACATCTTATACCTTAATTGCTGTGGTTTTAGTTAGTGAACATTCTAAACTAAGATAATGACATTACCTGCTAAAAATGACCATGCTTTTGTGCTCCTGCAGCATGAACCTCACATGCAGCCACTGACATAACACAAATCTTCTTCTTCTAATTTATATTTGCATATGTGCACTTTATCTGAAATATCTACAAAGGTCAGTGAGGAGCCTCAGGGTCAACCCTTAAACATGTGGGTGTTTTTCAAACATTCCTTCATACAGTATCTCAAATAGGAGGTCATATATCAACTCACTTTATCACTTATAGATGTCAGAATTGTTTTCATTTATGTATTTATATACAATGACAGCAATTTTATATATATTTCATGTTCATACTATACTATCTTCAGCACAGAAATCATAAATTGCATTTATTTTGGTCATTGCAACATTGTTGTGTCTCCCAGTGTTTTGTGGTTGAGTATAGATAGACAAATGTGGGATCTCCAGCATTCTTGTGGGAATTCAACAGCTGCGACGCAAGACCTTTAGAGCATCCATCAGCTTTTAAAAGTTGTGGCACCTCTTTCCTTTGCTCCAGCCTTGGCCACAGCAGCTTAAATGCCAAGGTTTTCCAGGAACATGCGTCGCTTGAGAGATCTTCTGGCTCTCCAAGTTGGAAATTTGACTATTATACGTTTATAGCAGCAGGGTCGAGGCAGTTGAGATAACAATACAAAGTTCATCAGTCCTAATTTCTCTTGGGGCAGCTACTTGGAAGGTGTCTTGGCCTATGTCACATTCAGAGCTCATATACTCTGCGCTAGCTTTGTGATTGTCATGCACCAGTAAATGATCAGATTCATAAATGGCACTAAAAGAAATTCCTCACATTGATCTTTATTTCTACAGCTGCTGTCATCAACCCCCCACCCAATATCAAATATCTGCACTAAACCTGACACCTGGGTGCTGCACCATCATGTTAGTGTGACAGTAAGCTAATCTAAACAAACTTTTTAATCGTGTCTGCATTTCTTCATAGTAACAGTGCGACAACCTTACCATCATAAGGACAAACAGGAAACCACCACATTACCCACCATCACTTTCATCAGCATAATGTCAATAAAAACTCTTACTCTTACATTCCTCAGTTCGACCCTGAGAAAAACATTAGACAAACCAAGCTTTTTATCATTTCTGACATTTCGACACCAGAACATTATTGAAAACAAATCAATTAAGGGATACTAGGGAGTAGAGTACTTGATGAATGAATGGAATCAATCAATCAATGATGTAAAGTTCAGAATCATCAGGCAGCAAGGTCCTTTCTATTAAAAAGATTACAAAGCACAAACAGTCAGCAATCAAATAATATAATAATCAATTTCTGAATAAATTAGACAGGGTGTCATAAAGTCCCAGGTCACTAAAGATTCGAGATATGCATTTAAGGGTTAAAGAAAGCTCCTTTGTCTTTTGAAAATATCAATTATTTCATTGCAACATGTGATATTAGCCAGCCTGGCGAAGACATTGCTTTATTGGCTGGCCATCATCCATTGTCCACAGCTTAACTGTATTATGTTTGTATTGTTCAAGCCTTTTTTGAATTTGAATTGATCCAATAATTCATTTATCAAACGCCTAAAGGCTATACTCAAGGGAAGCCATATGAAGATGTTTAACCCAACTATCTTCTCAGCTTTTATCTGTTATCATCTTCTCTCTCCATTGACAGCTTTCATCCACACGTCTTCAACCCAATTCTTACTTTCTCCCTGTTTATGTGTATACTCATCTGGTTTTCTCTCTTCATCCCATTTCTTCCTCCTTCTGATTCTGTTTATTAGACTCTGTTTTTTTTGTTGTTCATTAGTTAAAGTTTTATGATTTATGGTGGGTGTTACCAACGAGCCAAATCTTCACATCTGGTCCTCTGCATGTCCTCCGTGTGCACACTCAACACAGAGCCTACAAGTTCACAAGTGCACAGTTGAATGCACATACACAGCGGTAAAAGCTTACATATACACTCATTTACTTGCAAATACAGATTCATACCCAGAACCTTTCCAACAAACAGCTCACACATCTTCATTTATTGCCATGACAATGATCAATAACATTCCCACCTTTTCTCCTCTGCAAAGCCAAGTCAATCACACGCTCGCACACACAAGGTTAGCAAGGAGTGTTGAAACAGATTGCAGTGTACAGATCCAAGACCTTGAACAACAAAAACAGAGTGTAGGTGTTGCCACACTGTGTTGACTCAGGTCATGATGAGTTAGGATTTTGATGTATAGGCAGGATGTTGCACTCATTGCCTTGTTGCTTACTTTAATGTCTGTAATTAAAAGTAGGATGCTGTGAAAAACCCTACTGAATGCTTGGTAAAATTATATGTGATATGTGATGTCCAAAACATTTAAAATTATTATAAATGTCTACATTACCCTGCATCTCCTTAACTTTTGTAATTGTCTTTTAAGGAATAGAATACAATATGGACCAATTTTGTCCACTTTGTACTAAATGCTGCACAAGTCAAAACGGAGAAAGGGGATCATATTACTCAATAAAAATATCCCCGCTGATTGTGTGATAGTGCCCCCAAATCTCTCAGCAGTGTTATGGTGTTTGAAAACATCAAATGTGATTATGCTTTTTGGCTGTTCCCTTCTCCTTTATTGAGTTACATACCTTTTTGTGCATTTAATAAGTTTGCAAAGTGAAAAAGTCCAGCCCAAAGGGAGTTCCTATCTCCCACAGAAAACACTGCACTGAACTGCTTGAAGCTCATTTGTAGTGCAGCCACTTCCCTTTCATCCTTGTGACGAAACAGGGAAGAAAGCTAAATGCACCTCATATAATGCTTGCCAAGCGGCTAGTCCGACATGCCCTCAAAAACACCAGTGGGAAAACACTGAGCTGCAGCACACACCTCTTCTCTCCCTTCCAAACACTAGCTATCCTCCAGGCAGTCAGGGGACATAAAGTTGTTACTGTGATGTAGAGACAGAGCTTAGATCAAAATTTATGGATGAAAGATAATTTTGTTACAGATTAATAACTCACCACTCTGAAACACTTGCTCCAGTCCATGGTGCCAAGCTGGTCGGCAACATGTAGCCTACAGCTGAATCAAACCTGTTTAATGGCTTCTAGCCACCTACCTAACAGCTACCAGCTTTTCACTAACCCGCCCTTCTCTGCCTCTGATTGGCTAGTAGTCCTTCACTAGGAACTGTGCCTGTGCAACTCCCAACACAGATCATTTAGAGACAAGCGGTATCACTCCATAGCTAAAACAAAGCCTTCGATACAAGGTGAAAAGAGGAGATGCAGTAATGTGCAGTATGAAAAAAAAAATGCTGTCTTTTGAAAATTAAACCATGTAAACCTGTTCTGGTACAACCCCTAAATAGGATTTTTAACCTGATTCCTCATGCTCATTTGTTACAGCCTAATAGCCTTTACTTAAGTCTTTAAGCTTATAGAGTCTGTTTCGATTTAGTCAAATCAAAAGTCAACAGATTTGTGACTCAAGTCCAAGTCATGTGAGTTCACACCTCTGCTGTATAGTATTAAGGGAGAGCATACTCCCAATGGAGCATCCTCCACCCTGCTTCTCGTTGCATTTTAATGCCTCTTTATCTCTTTCCTCACTCCCTGTGTGTCTCTCTTCATCTTCAGTGTTTTCCTGATGTTTTGGAATCAGAACTGCCATAACAAATACAATGTTGCCATGGTTGTGTTTCTCAGAGTCCCAGGAAAACACGACAGCACGTCACTTCTGAGAAGGAGGACCTCTTTAAATCCCTGGGCTACAACTATTGCTTAATGCTATATGATTGTTAATAATGTTTTTAAAGACCTGATTTTTTTTATTGTAGTTTACTTCATTTTGGTAGTAGAGTTGATTAAAAAAGTAATTGTTTTGTCACTTTAATTGCCTATCAAGTGCCACAAAATGCCCTTTTTCATGAGCAATAAGCTTAATGTTTTTTTTCTTTTACGTCAAGCAGTCTCTGTATGATTTTCCCAGATGATCACCTACTTTCTGCTCCCTGACACCCGCTTGACCAAGGCTAATGTCTGGGTAACGTAGCACATGTCAAGTGTATGAGGGCTGTAGGCGTGTGAGGGATTGTGTGTGTGTGTGTGTGTGTGTGTGTGTGTGTGTGTGTGTGTGTGTGTGTGTGTGTGTGTGTGTGTGTGTGT
>JAPMOB010112068.1:0-40002 GCA_029875015.1 Lepomis gibbosus
GAGGTTTCTGCCTCTTAAAAGGAAGTTTTTCCTTGCCTGTGTCGCCTAGTGCTTGCTCTTGGTGGGAATTGTTGGGCTTTATGAAAAGCGCTGTGAGATAACTGTTGTTGTGATTTGGCGCTATATAAATAAAATTGAATTCAATTGAATTTTTGAAGAAACTTGAAAATTCAAAGCAGCAGCCAGGAAGTGTTTATCTATATTCTCCACAGAAATACTGTATATATTCTGTAACACTGACACATCTAGGAGATCTTGCTTAGAAAACATCAGATGAGGTCGATCAAGTTGTGCTGATACCTATGCCCAATATTGGCAGGAAATGAATGCAACATCAGCAAAATACTGCAAGAGTGTAGAGAGAGCACAGGGGCACTTGGGAGAAAATATGTTGGGGAAGCAAAGGCAACAATGACACACTTTAATAAAAGGGAGAAACCAATAGTAAGAAAAGTAATCTGTGGAAGTTGGCAGGAAAAACAGGAAGACAAGCAATGAAAAGGAGATTACCTGAGGAGAAGAGAAAGATGTTAAAGGAAAGGTTTAAAAAAGTCTGCAAATGGAAGTAAAATTAGAACTCAGAAAATAAGTACTGTCATAAGGAAAAAGTGTTCAGAGTTCAAATAAGATGTAAAAAAATCTGCAATCTGCAGTGAGATCATTTTCTTGTCCATCCATTTCCAAGTCAGCTACACTTCAAGTCTGTAAAAAGGCCAGAACGGAACCATTTGGTGTGCAAAAGCTTGTTGCTTGGGCGGCATTCAAAATGCAGTGCTTGCTTATTACATGCGTGCCATTAGAACATTCATTCAAAAATATTCATGGTCTGAACATTGGACTGAAGTATTGAAAAGGTTGGTCATAGCCGTTTCTAGAGTGTCAGAAACAGTGACTGAAAAAATAAATGTCCAAACGTGAAGTAGCTTTCTGCCCATCATCATCATGAAGCAATATGCCCGAAGACATGAGAAGACAAGCACATCACTGCAGGTTGGTCAATAATTAATTTGAGAAGCAAAGAACACAGAAAACATGCATGCAACATGCAGATTAATCTGGAAGATAATTCAAAGTTTCCAATAAGGAAGCTGCTTCCCTTTGATCTGGACTAAGTAATCTACCTTTTTCAGATGAGAAAAATGGTCCATGGTCTCAGACTGTGAAGGCTAATTCTATTTCTGACTGCATCACACTCAAGCTGTAAGCCCCTCCAGTGCCTATTGGAGGTGATGATCTGACAAAGCCAGAAGGACAACATCATCAGCAAACAAGAGAGATGCCACCTTAATGTCATCCACCTGGACACTATCCAGACCTCTGCAGCATTTTGATATCCTGTACATAAACATGCAAACATGAGAGGTGACAAGGGGCACACCCTTGTCAGAGTGCAGTGCCCACATTCATCATGCCTGACTTAATGCCAGATGCAGCACTTATTCAGAGTGTCCAGCAAATGAATGGGACACCACAGCATCCCTGCACCTTATACTCATGTACCGCCTACTCAGGGACCACGGTCATAAGACACAAAACTCATGTAGATTCATGTCCCATTATATTCCACGCTGATGTAAGAGAATTCAAGTTTCTTGAAAAGAATCATACTTTTCACGTTTGTTTGACAATAACAAGCATTATTTGAAGATTAAATTGGATGGAAAATACAAAATTGAAAGTACATTTTTAGAATGATTTTAAAGAGATACCTGACAGAACACCAAACTCTGTCCATTGAAGGAAAGAAAGAGAGAAGCAAAGGGAGACGTGGAGATGTGGAGAAAGAGAGAAAGTCCTAGTGCTAGAGCACTGAGGGGAAGGTCAGAGAAATGCAGGCAGATGTTAGAGGATGTCCCAGAAGTATTCTCATTGCTGCAGTGTGTGATTCTCTCACACCTAGTAGAGAGGGAGAGAGAGAGAGAGCATAACATAACAGATTCATACAAAAAACAGAGAGCTAGAGCTCAGCTATCAATGAAATTAATGCATTTATGTTAATTTGGCTTGCAGATGTAAACACATTTCCATACATGTTTATATATATATGGGCGCAAACATAGATTATTCACACAAACACAGACTCATTTGCCTCATTTGCATTGCGTTCTCCTCATCTCCCTTTCATTGCCCAACTTGCTGTATTCCTGGACCAGTCAAGGAACATTGCGAAGATAGCATAAAGACATTTGTTGCTGTATCCTTTCACTCTGCTGCTTATGATACAGGACGCGTCTCTCACTGCCTCCAGACAACCTACACACACACACACACACACACACACCTGCAATAGCTATGTCAGTCCACCCAAGGACACTCAGCATGTCAGCTCTGATTAAGCCTCCACTCAGCCTGTGGAATGGAGTTCCTGGGTGGAGGGAGAGGTGCGGGGGAAAAGAAACGACTTGTGTCCAGTAATAAATCGCTGCAGGCAGCCGGGCTCTTCAGAGCCATGGCCCAGCCGACCCCCAACAGATGCCGGCTGGTTTGGCCTGCCAGTTGCGTCCCGGCCTGTGAGCCAGCACCATCATGAGCGATGGCAGCGGTCCAAAGCAGGGGTCTGCCGCCACAGGCGCAGGTGTAGACATCGTTAACATCCAATAAGAAGAAAGTGGAGCCCGGCGGGTGGGGCAAAGTGATATTGATGGAGGCCTGTCTGCAGTTGCTTGGTTCACTGAGCAAATATGAGAATAAATATGGCCTTTTGCATAGTACGCACCTTTCATTTATATTAACCAACAGCCTCAATGGTGCACAAGAGTGTCCATTAACAGCGGTCACTACGGGTTGACAACCACCGTCTGTTTGCAGTTTTATTTGTGGCTGTTCTGTTTTACTACTCTGTCCTCTTTCAAATGACGTAGCCTGTATATGCAAAATATAATCCAATATATTCTGCTCCTGCCAAATCAGCAAAGTCAATTATGTTGGTTGTTTATTTGGAAGTTGGAAGATTATGTGACCATTTGCCAAGATAGAGACATGATCAGCTGCAAATTAATCCTGCAAGGATTCATATTGTTTTGGCACACGCTTTTTTCCTCCTCATTGTGCTGGTATTGCCAGGAAATTCAGCAGTCGTGTGAAAAACAAGAGCATCTCAGACAAAACAGCAAAGGACAAACAAGGCTGGATATGAACTAAATGATTTGGTTGCTGTCCATCCATCCATCCATGAATTAGCTTCTCTAGGCATCTAACCTTGTCCAACATCCACCCAGTTCTACAAATGCAGTCTCATCCTTGTGTTTAAATAATCCTGTCACATGTTCCAGTCGGACAAAACCTCCCTCTGCACCGGCCCTGTTCTTCTCCCAGACCCAACCCCATGATTTAAGGTGCCTTTAGACCAGTGACAGACAAGCTGGGTGTCTCACAGGTTAAAGCTTCAAATTCTGCAGTTTCCTGGCATTCATATGAGCATCGGACAAATATGAGAGATTCTATTCGTGGGTTCAGGCTCCTAGGTCAGTAATGATATTGTGTCCAGAGGCAGAACACCCCCAGATGAGAAATGTCTGAGCTGGATCTGGGCATGAATCAGGCAAGTGGGAGTGAATATTTTCTCCTCATGGCAGAGCATTCGCAATCCTGCCGATTCTCCTGAATCACCACGATGATCCACACCAGCTGTCTATCTGTGCCTTAACAGAAGCCTCCTGTGGTGCTGAGGACTCTCTCCCATGAGCAGTTTGTCCATTGAGGGGATTTCCCTTAATCTGCTGTGTTTGAAGATAGCATTGTTGCTGCCACTGACTTCAGTTCAGTGGGTGTGTGATTTAGGTGCCCTGTTGGTCTACTTGAGCTCTCTGTTCATCTTAAGACCAAAGAGGTCATATGCTTCAGCTAAAGCCCTTGTTTGTAAAGTACATAAGAACGTCCCATTTTCTTTTTCTTCTCTGTGTGCAAACGTCTTGGAGTGGTTCCTTCTCTTCTTAAGAAAGCTTGGCCTGGGTTGAAAAGTGTTGTTATCTGGGCCTAAATGCCAAGGTGACCTGGTAATGTTGGGCAGAACAAATAAAATTAACTTATAGTGCAGCAGGATGTTTTTTTAGCTTCATGTGGGATAGATGGAGGTGAATCTGGATTGCTTAATGTGTGCAAGTCTTTTTCAGATGCTCATAGCAGGTGTCTGTTATGGTTATGGGCTGATAGCAAAAACAGTTACATAGTCATTGACTGTGTTAAGGCATTTCATGCTCCTTTGGGTCAGCAGGCTTAGATCATCCAGGTGCCATTCCAAGACATTTCACCAAGAGTAGCAGATCGGAGTAGGGGTGCATGTTGTGACTCTCGCCACCTGTGTCTTTGCTGGTAGGTTGCTGTGGGTGGAGGACGCTCTCTCACCAGTTTCCTTGTTAGAATCATCATCATCCTACGTGGAATGTAGAGCTCATTTCAGGCACTCATTTTCAAGTTTGAGTTGCTGCCAGGTTCAGGTACAATGACTACATACAGGCAGTGGATGATGTAGTGAGTGACAAGGCTTGTTCCTGCCTAGAATATATGACCCCAAAAGATAATTCATTGGTTTAGTGTAAATTAAAAGGGAAAAATACGAAGGTATGAATTTCAGTCTGAGGTGAAGTCAGAAATATTGCAATTTGCTACATATGCATATCTATAATGCTAGAGTG
Source organism: Lepomis gibbosus (assembly GCA_029875015.1). Classification (NCBI taxonomy): domain Eukaryota; kingdom Metazoa; phylum Chordata; class Actinopteri; order Centrarchiformes; family Centrarchidae; genus Lepomis; species Lepomis gibbosus. Next base: position 4,635 of record JAPMOB010112068.1, read on the forward strand.
TATCAGTATGTCTCTTGATGCCTAAAATAACAAATACATTTCACGACAACTCTTCTTTAATTGATAAATGGAGCAGCAGCAGTATTTTGTTTGCATGCACTGAAAAAATACTTCTATACTACATCTGTGCACATCATACTCTGTCATGCATATGTACTGTCAGTCTTGGGTGCTCATATCTTCCCTCTTCTGTTCGCTGTATTTTTCTATTCATTAGGACTTGTACACAAAGACTGTGCTGCCATCTTTGCTCTCCTTGCAAATTCTTTCATCCCTCCCCCGGCGGTGCGTGGCAGCACGCTGAGCCCCCGGTGAGTCTGGGAGCAACTTATTAAGTTTGCTACAAGGTTCCAACGTAGACCTCATTAGCCATTCACGATCACCTTGTGGCCTCACATCACCATGCACGTTAATGCTACATGACTGAGGTTGCTGCTCGGTTTCTCGCCAATTCCTTTATGCTGTTTTGGGACACACTTGGCCTTCACTATATTGATACTACAATACTAATGAGCAAGCATTAGCTGTCATATTTTCGTTCAAGAACCTATAAACCTTGGCATAAGGACACAGGGAAAACACAGTGCCTGGACCGTCTTTCATACCTTGAGTGTTCTGGATAATAGTAATTAATTTGTGAGAAACAAATAATTTTAAAACAAAATATCAAATAACTAAACATTCACTTTGATTATGCAGCATTTGTTTAGTCAGTCCAAAGGAAAAAAGTTTGTGTCACCCATGTTCAATGTGCAGGAAAGGGCAGGTAGGCCCAAGCATTACATTTCAGAGGGATATATGTCAACAAAAGCCTGCATAACCATTGTGTGTATGATGAATGTGAATAGACACTAATGTGGGTTCTAGTTTATGTGCACACATGGATAAATTATTTTTGAGGGGCTAATCTGTGATGGCGTTTTAATTAAAATGATTATTAAAAAGCAGCATGATGATATAAGACATGAGGAACTGCCTTTTACTTGATTTATTTGTAATTAATTAATATTTCATAGCATTTTCTGGCATGTAGCCACTGCCCACACCACTGTTTGTTGAAGTCTTTGGCACTTTGTAGGCTGTATCCCTGATGTTCACAGTCTAGGATCAATTAAGAAGCTAATTTCAGTAACATAAAACATTGCAACTTCAAAGAATAGTAGGCTAATGTTAACATCTACCATATCTGCAGTAACACATGTACTTCACACATCCTAATCAATTTGTCTCATTCAAATTAACTAACAACAGTAGTGTATGGATGTTGCTGGAGGGCCTGATAAATCACTGGTCAGAGCATCTGCATTTCTTGTGTTTGGAGGTGGTGAGGCTGGCAGGCACACGCTGAGAAGGATGAATAATGAAGCCGAATTGAGAGGTGGAGGAAGTAAACACACTTGGCTGTTGTTTCTATTGGACATTTCACCCTGGGGCTGCCGTCACCTTCTCCTAAAATTTATTATGGCCTGCCTGTACCTCCTGCTTCAAAAGCCAAGTAATTCTAAACTGAGAGGCCACAGAAACTGTTCTTTGTATTCCTTACCTCCTGTTTTCCTTTCCAGGAATGGACTAAGTGGTTGTTGTCAACTGAAAGAGATTGTTCCGTGCTTCACACAGAACCATGGGACGCCCTGCCACAGACAAAGGCCAGCAAAGATGAACACACAGTCCCATCTTCACAGCTCACCCTTAATGCACATGACGCATGAGCTTACCATTGCTAACACTACACTCTAAAAGCCAGAAGACAGAGTCCAACCCCCCTCTTCTGGCCCTTCTTATACTGCCAGGTCAAGCTACGGGGCTGGCCCATGGCCCACGTCTCAGGGATGAAGCTAAGCCTGGGCATATCCCCAGTCCGGCCGTCTGCCAGCAGGCCCTACAATCCCTAGCAGTGGATGGAGAGCTCTCCTCCTCCTCCTTTGTCCAGACCATCTTTTTTTCTTGGATTTAAAGGTTATCTGCAGTCATCCTGTCTGGGGCCTCTGGCGAGAACTGGAGAGAGCAGCCGGCCCACCACAGGTGTGAGCGCTGCCGATAAGCGAAGTAAGGCTAGGACAGGAGGCGATGGGTGAGGGGCTGGGCAGAAGATGGCAAAGTGATATGGAGGTCCATCGTGGCCTGAGACTGACCTTCATTCACAATTTTGTACACAGACGGAGTGCTCCCATGGTGAGAAAACAAAAAGGACTGTGCCGCATATCCCAAGCATACAGCTTTAAACGCCCCTAATCAGCAAGGCTGCTTTTCTTTTCATTTTTTTTAAAGGGAGACAGAAATGAGAGAGAGACAGAAACTGACAGAGAGACAAAGCCAGTGTGGTGGTTGTGCTGGTTGAGAGGGCTGTACATGAAGCGTACAGAATAAAGTATTCATCATGTACCGTTTTAGAGAACAGCAAACATGGCCACAAAATGTTTTTTTTAGAGCTGTACTAACGTGAGGAATTAGAATCAGGGATATCATCTGTTCTTCCCGCTTTACAAAGTGAAAACACAGCCTGGACTGGGACACAGCAGCCAATCCCAGGGCTCACTAGCTCACTTTCAGTGTGTGTAGCTCCTCCATTAATTACTAATAGGTGGAACATTAGGGGGAAATGGTGAGTATATCTTGAGGGCTTACATTAGCCTGGCGTACAGCATCTCCTTATCTGTGTGTAGGACAAGAGAGGGAGACAGGATGCAGCGTCCTCTCTTTGACTTTCTTTTTCCATTAACTGCCCTGGGAGGATAATTTGAGTGCTACTAAAAGTGCACAGAAACAGATATATGCAGACTGCTGAGCATGAGCATATGTGCAGGCATCCAGCAATGCAAGAGTGTACCCATTTAGTACGCATTAATGTTCTTCATATACATGTGATTATGCTGTATGTGCCTGCATTAACATATGTGCAAATAACACTAACTATATCCATGTACATACAAATACATGCACGCACGCACACACTCAAAGGCATGTGCATATTGTTCATAAATAATGCATAGCCAGAATAGTCAAGAATCATACCACCACGCCATCTGCATATATGAGATTCTAATACGTGACAGCAGCTATATTGAGTGCCTGTTTCCAATTTGAGCGTTAATGCATTGTGCTCTCATTATCAACAGGAGCTGCAAGACAATATGCAGTCTACCTTATGATTCATTTTAAGTATAATAAAATACATTACTGCTCAATAGAACTGTCCTCTAATTGTAATTTACAATATGTAACTGTTATTTTTTATCTTCTTTAAAGACGGCACTGAAAGCTACAGAGAAATGAATCAACAAAATATTTGCACTGCAATTATGTGTCATTTTCATAATAGTAATAAACTAAAAGAGCTTCTGATTTGCACACATATACAAATGTTTCCTAAGACAACACCTATCGGTGGCTGCAGCACCAAAGGTGAGAAAGCTACAAGAAATAACATTTGTTCTAAAATCAACACTTTTATTACACTGAGTGGAGGATTAATGCAGCATTGGGAGAGCTACTACTACGTTTTGGTAGGGAATGTGCATAATTATCTAAACAAGTAATGATGATTCATGGATTGTTTTTTAGAGATCAGTGATGCACACAGATTGTATAGTGATTGGGGAGGGGAGTTGCCCCTGTGCACTCAACTAGAGTGCACCCATTTTTGAAACACACCACTTACAGTAAACAAAACATGTGTGTATACACACACACGCACAGAGAAAGAGAGAACCCCACTACACACTACATCTCTGGCTAATTTCAGACCCTGGCTACACAAACATCATTAATCAAGCTGACTAAGATTAGTCACTGGCAAGCTCCCCTACCTGTTTATTCTAATTAAATCGATGTACGTGTCATTGCAGGCGTGGACCCTAACTATGGCAGAGGCGGTTACACTCCCCACAAAAGATGGGCTGAATAACAAAGAAAACCAAGAGAAAGCTAGAAAATACAAAAAAGAAGAATTAAGTGATGGAGGTAAAGTTAAGACTGGGCGCTGGCTGCGCATGGGAAGAATTGGATATGAGTTAAGGCTCGCAGATTGGAGACAGAGGTGAGAGGCACCTTTTGTTATTCTTTACTTTAAAGATAAGCTCAGCTACATCTGTAAGTAGGGTCCATGTGGAAAGGTTCCATTCAGTATAACCTATCCATTCACAGTCTCACAGCACAGCAGAAAACATATCACAAAAAAAGGAGACATGATCGAAAAGCAAGCTGGAGGCCCCCCAAAAAAGCTAAGCGACCAAAGACAGACCAGACACATTTAAGCAAACACTCCCCTGTATAAGGTCTACAGGCTGACTGAAACCTTACTTTCTCTGTATTTTCTTTCACTTGTTGTGTGGGGTCCTTTCTGTGACTGTCAGGAAATAAAATTGTACTGCACATTGGCTTTGCTCAAGAAACCACTGTCTCCTCATTGTTATATGAGCAGATGGAGAGCGGTGCCTCAATATATACCTCTCTTTACATATCCAAGAGAGGTGGAGAACAGGGAGGTAAGAGATGCTGGGTGAGTGGGCAGGCATTCAGGAAGGCAGATATTTGATTTGTGCTAGATACTGGGGGAGCGCACAAGAGATAAAGGGAGTGAGCCACTAAAACTTTTTTTGCAGATAACGTGACATGGCAAAGGCTCATAAAGGGAAAGTAAATTTGGAGACTGAGGTTTACGACCGCAGTAGATTGGGCTGTAAAGGGCCGAGGGAAGGAGCAGCAGAGTGACGATGCGTTGGGACTCATATCTCGCCAGCCCATACGGATACCAGGCCTGCCATAAAGTCTTTTTGTCAGGGGGTAAACTCTATTCAATAAAATGCCTTTTTCTGTCAGGGACTTTGATAACCAGTCCTGAATGTTTTATGTACAAGAAACTGTGGTGATATTCTCCAAAATCTGCTCATGTTACTGCAATGAACAATGATGACAGCATCCTCACAGATGTGACGATTTGGCTTGCCTTTGATGTTGTAATGTACACCTTAACCAACTTTGGGCAATGAGCTTTCACAAAATTATGCCAATTTAACTTTGATGATCTGAATATCCCTGTCTCAATTACTGTTTCAACAAGAATAGAGCACATGTATTTAAACTAGGCATACAGCAAAACTGGACTGCAGATAAGGTGGCTGGAATGACTGGCATTTGAATAGAGGTAAGTGAGAGGTGAACCACAAGCATGGTGAATAAAACATGAGGCGACCGATAGGGCCACACCGACCAAAATGAGACAGCTATGTCTTTGTACTGCATCAACCCTTGACCTCATCTTCAAATTGGTTGACATCACACACTACACACACCTGACTGCAGCATGAAAGCGTAGTGAGGCTTGTGATTAAATGGACTGCCATTTAAATTGGTGGCGGCAAGTGTAACGCTTTATTTCTCGAAATGAATACCATTTACCTTCAAATCTGTTGTTGCAAAGAGGATGTAGCAGCTTGTCCTCTCTGTGGAGTTGGTGTGTGTGCACCTGCTTTGATGCCTTTTCTAAAGTTCTTTCGTGCAGCACTTTGGTTAGCTTAAGCAGTGTTTAAATGTGCTCTCTAGAAATAAACTTGACTTGATAAAGAAGAAGACAGACAGAAACCAAAAACTACCCTCATCAGCTAATTTTATTTGCACACTATAAATTATTTCTGTCTCATGCTGTTAGGGAATCCAGCTGCTGTCTTATGGAATGCAAATACAGTGCAACGGCCAGCAATGGCAGCCAGTCTTCTCAGTGATGTTCTCATTTGTTCACAGTAATTATACTAATTTCTCAAAATGAATGTTGTAATGATTTATTGATGTTAAAATGCTACATGTAATACCTCTCAAACGACAGATTAAAATGTCATTACCCAATGGATATCCAGGTGGAATACAGAGACCACAGAGACAAATAATCTACTTTGAGGAATGGTACCTCTAGCTTGTCCAGGCAACTTGTGATACAGTGCATATGAGAGGCACTTGATTGTCTAAACTCTCCCCCAGACCAACAGGGGACTAACAGGGACCGTGGAATTCCTAAGAGATCACAATCACTACATTAAAAAGAAAATAATTGACTGGAAACTGGCCTGTATGGTTTATTTTATCACTCAAACTGCCTCAATTTTAACTCTGCACATTCAGTTTAGATTCAGTCTGTAGAGAAAAAAAAAGAGATGGTCCTGAGGTAATGGACCCCATGGGGACAGCTGAGAGAGCTCACAGGAGAATATGCTTTCTGCTTTCAATTAAACACTGCCAAATGGAGCTTCATGTGCAGATTCCAAGCTCTGGGCGTTGCAAGCGGGCCCTTGGCAGGCTGCTCAGCTGCACCCAGCCCATGATCAAGAGGCTAAGCTCTGCCATAAAATACCACAGAAGCAGGCTTGGCTTGAGCTCCCAAATTTAACTCTAGGAAACGGAAAGCTTTTCTCATTGCCAACATCCATACACACACCATGGCGGTGGTAATAGAGTTAATCAGATGCTGCTTTAAAGGGATGATGAGTCATGTGCTTTGTGGGTGTTTAAAGAGAGATGTTCTGAGGTCAAAGTGGGTCATGGGGTAAATGGCTGTGTATTTTATCTTATGGGTATTAGGAGAGGATCCCTTATGTAGCTGTATGCTCATGGGCTGCTGATGTCAGCTCATTAGTGGCGCTACCTTCGCAAAGTCATCAGTCCATGTAGTTGCACAGTGCTCATTGGTTTTATAAGGGTCAAAATGGAAGCGATGGATATGATAATAGAGGGATAAAGTGATAAAGCTTTCTTAAAAAGTAATAGATGTACTGTATATATAGTAGTAGGCAATCACAATGATTAAAGTTCAGTAAAAGTCAGATAATTTCTATCCAAAGTTGCCATTGCACAGTTGTTGGCCATATTGTACAGATAAGAGAGAAATCAAAGGGAGAAGCTAATCAAATTAAAACATGACAAATGCATATGCTTCCATACGTGCTTTGATGAGAATGAAAGTTACGTGAATCATACCCTATCTTTTTCAGTCACCACACTGTCATCACAACAACAAATGAGGATTTTTTTAAAAAATGGTATTTTGGCCCTCCAGTATGCCAACTAAGACTAAATGTCACCAGTATGTATATAACTCAAGCTCAGGACTGACCTCACTACTATGGTAGACGCTATTATACGTACTGTGTACTATACTTGTGTATAATTTTCAACAGTGTCTCTCATAACCACTGAGAACTGTTTCATTATCTGTTTCTGCAGAACCAAATAAATCCAAACAGACATGAACTGACCTGGCTGGCTGTATAACAGCCTTTGGGTTTTCTGTATAAAACACAGTCTGGTGTATTTCTCTATTTTTATACTTAATTGGATTGCGATTCCAAGCATACATACAGAGGTAACCTTTAAGCCGTGATAAGGTTAAGACAATGTTGGTCTTCGGAACGAGGGCTTAAATAAGCACAAGTTCTGCTGCCAGGTTTGAAGTCAAGGAGGTGGGGGCTACTGAGAGAAAATCATGACACACTTTCTCAAGAGCAACAGAGAGAGGGAGTGAGAGAGAAATTGAGAGAGCGCAAAGCAGCAGCTCTCATTCTGTAATGGAACGTTGTGGCGGGTGGCTTACCACACATTGTACTGGTTGCCTGGAGCACCATGGCAACAGGGAGAGAGAAGGATTGAGAGAGGCGGAGGTTCAAGGACTTCACTTGTTCCAGCAACATTTTAATTACTTTGGGTGCCAGCGTTTAGTGAAACAGATGCATTCTGGAGCTCCAGCAACAACTGGGAGAAACCCACTGATATTCTGGAGTTGATGTTTTTTTCATGTTTGTGAAATTACTGCAACAATTGGAAATACTGAGAGATTACAGAAAAAGACTGATAATGAGAGGGGGAGACAGATACGGGGAACAGAAGATGGTGGAGAAAAAAAGGCAAGAATACAAAAAAGACACATGAGAAGGGAGATGAAGCAAAGTGAACACAGATAGAGATCGACAGTATATGGGAGATACAAGATGTTTGAAGAAGTAGGTTGGTAAGAGATATGAGGAGAAAGGACCATGGGAAAAAGGATTGGTGGGGATTTGTAGGGATATAAAAGCTTCAGTATTCCTCTTTTAGATATACGCACGCTTAGAGGCAAAAAGTAATTATTTGGAAGATGCAAAAGTCGAGAAGACTTTTGCTTTTTGTCTACCAGATATATCAGCACATACATTGGTAATGTTTGCAACATGCTTTTAATACATGTGTGCATGTATATCTGTACTTCTGTTTTTCACATGTAGGTCTGTGTGTGAGGATATAGCAACGAAAGCGCCTTTTTCTCCTGATGCCATGCCTAACGCGATCAGAACTCATTAAGAGCTCTCCAGAGCCCAGGCACCTCACAGACAGAAACCCTCTCCAAAAGACAACCCCCGAACCCAGTAAACACACACGGCTTCCTGCCTGTAAGCCTCTTCTCCAGTGTAAACAAACTGGCAACCACTTGACGCACTGGCAAGAATATTTATATAAAATGTAATCCAAAAAATACATCACATGGATCTCCCTACCTACTTAAAGTTTTATTTTCTCCTCATCATATCAGATTAGACGGAAAAAGACTGTAATTTAAATAAAATTATTATCCCAGTATTCCTTTCAACATACAGTATAATCTCTGCCTTTTTATCATTTACTTTTGTAGTTTTGTAACTGTTTCAGATTATATTACCCCCTATACTGTTAATCAGATTCTTCTAATCCCGTTATATAGTGTATAAACCATTACTGCCCAAACCGGTCCACGGGTGGATAATCCTACATCATAATCCTCCAGGGAATATCTGTGTACCTTTAAATCCCCAATTCATTTTGTCATATACAGTACTTTAGCCTGGCTGCTGCATCTGGCTGATGGTGAGAGAAGCAAAAAAAAAAAAAGATATCAGGAAAGGAGCAATTTAGCTCCGTTTTCACTGGAGGACAGTTGCTATTTTTCATCCTAATGCTAAAGTATGATCATAACAGGTCATATGTGCACCTCTTATGTGCATAGACAAGGCTGAGGCGCTGTGACAAGCAAATCCATTGCACCTATGGACATTACAACTGATGCAGTGCTGTAATCTGCTGCGCAAGACAAAGCGACAGAGCACATACAATTGTCCTTGTGTGTGACATGTTCTGTTTTAGCGTAGAAGGGGAAGTATTTAGATCCCCAGAGATACACTCAGGGGTGAGAGCGGCATGTGGCTTTCCCTTTGTTGCCTGTAATGGATTATTTCATACAAATATGCAATTGGGCTATGTTACTGATGGATAGCAGCCATTGTTATAGTAAAGTCACTACTGTCTTCCCTGGGTGCCCTATTAATCTCACCATTAAACCGTGCCACCTTGACTACAATGGAAGTGTCAGTGCAGCACCTTCCAGACTCTTCCAAGGATTTAAAGAAAACAGAATGTTTTCCTAACAGATTACGTGGATTAATGGGTGTTTCTAGTTTCTAAACCCGTAGCATATAAGATGGCTGTGTATCTCATCTATAATTGTGTAAATGTTTTTTATTTGGATGGTGGACTCTCTGCAGATGCAGGGTAAAGGTAACTAACCCCATTTCCTCAGCGAAACTGAACCGGCCCAACCTGCTATGTTAAACAACATGGTCCTTGGATTGAAATACAGCGATGGATAGAGATAGAGGAGAGGAAGATAGAGTGACAAGAGGAAAAAAAGAGAAAAGGCAAAAAGGACATAGAAAAACCGAGCAGGAAGAAGTCCACAGAACCAGTCAGCTACTGTCCACTTTTGCTTTACTGTGTGACCATTTTTTTCTCTCAGGCTTTCTCGCTCTCATTTTCCTCTTGCCTCATCTCCCATTCTTGTTCTCATTCTCTCCTTCCTCGTCTGTCAATTTGTGAAGGCCCCACATCATTACTGTCAAAAATAACACTGCAGTGCCAATACAAAAGCCACACACACAATATCACATATACACGCGCACACACACTCGTGTTGAAAGAGAGTGACTTTTTTCCCTGACTGGGTTCTGACACTCAGCAGCAAGCTTGTCCCACTGGAATCCTGAGCGAGACAGACAAGCAGTGCGAATTCAGAAGAACTGGAGTTTTTGATTTTCCTGTCAGACACTTTTAGCCCCCTGGCCCCCAAAAACCCACTCTTTGTGTCTATCTTGATCTTCTTGCGTCATTGTCTCCTTACTGTTTTGGTGGCGTATGAGTTTGTTACTGTGTCTATGCTTGCAAAAACTGCAGACACAGTTGTAGTCACAATCTGTGCATCTTAAGACATTAGCATCCCAGATTGTGGGAATGAGCTCAGTGACTTTTGGCTTGCATCAATACGTAGGCATTTATTGAGTCCACAAAGCAATGAACTTAAATTTGATTGTGAAGGAGGAACAAGAGAGAATGAGAGACAACATTCAAGATCATTTAACTGAAGGTTCTGATGGGAAACTAAAGCCGAAAGCCTCTCAGAGTCAGAGAAGCAGGTGATTAAACCCTGTCATCAAATCTCACACCTCCCTTTCAAGCAACAGGAAGCAGCTAGAGAGTGCTGATTATCATCGATGACACTCTACCCCATCCATCTGATCCCCCGTAAGAGGCTGTTAGACCCAAATGGGCTCTTGCATTAAAACTGGTGTCAAGTAAATAATAGATCTTTTTATCTATAGGTGGGGGGACTGGATAAACATAAAAGCAGGCTTATCAATCCAAAAGGTGAAGAGTTAAAAGGTTCTCTAATCAGATCTGGTACTGACTTCTCTCATATACTTCTTGGCACCTGAGGGAGCCACTCGGGGGCAACAGAGACAGGTGGTTTTGGCTTACCGATCACACCTAAGCAATATGTCTGACTAATTGGAGGTGTTTTACATTTGAGACATTTAGATAAGCTTCTTGCTCTGAGAGATGACACAGTGATTATATATAAATATGAATGGAACTTCCCTCTACTACGTTTTGATTATAGTCAACTTAGTTATATTGCAGTTGAAGTAGAGATGAAGCATCTTATCAAAGTGAGGTTGGTGTGAAACTAATTAGTTACAACGTAGCATTTAGTATTGACTCTTCACTCAAAGTTATGATCAAAATTATGATCAGCTGGTGCAAAGGGCTGCAGGGATTCACTGCAGATAGATACTACAATGCATACAATTATGCACACACACACATACACTCAATACTGTGTTTCAGCCTGATAAAGGAGCTTCACTCAATGTTGTCAAGTGACTGTCAAATACACTCACATACGCAGAGCGATGACGCTTTTGCACCACTGCAGAGAATGACGACATCCAGAGACACGATGTACGGACCCCGGGGCTCCAGCTCTAAGTGTCTCAGCCATCTACACACACAAAGCTCATAACTGTGCCTGGCTTCGGGCAGGCCTGGGGATTGTACTACCAGGGTTTCACCCCATCCCCCTTTCCCCCACCCTCCTCATCGCCGTCGGATACCTTGTCCCACCGGAGTTGTAAATCCCTCCAATAGTGCCCGCCAAGAGCAATGATGATGACACGAGGACTTAGACACACATGCATACAGATACACTTCACACACAGTCAAACATAACATGCTAAAACATATGTGCATCCATGCAGTACCCCAAACTGGAATAAACCAACAATGTCAAATGTGCCTAATGATTAGTACAAAATCCATACTACTAAAGTAAGAGATGATATTTGTTGGGGCTAATGTTATTGGGAGGGTTGCTAATGTGCTAGCAGACCTAGTTATTAGTACATTAAAAGAAAAGCATGCAGAGACGGGGTAAGAAGATGGAAATGGAAGGTGGGGGCTGAGACAGACAAACTGACAAATGAAGAAAGTGAGGGAGAAGCTCATTAAGCTACAGTGGTTGAGGGAATAGCAAATAAAAAGCAAAAGGATGATCACGAGAGAGCGTGGAAAGAAAGAGAAAAATAGATGAGAGCAGAGACTGAGGAAGAAAAGGAGATAAGCGAGGGAGGATGAGAATAGGGGAGAAAGGGAATTGGGGGATGTTTTGAAATATGGAAAGCGAGTTACAGTAGTTACTGCAATCCATTCCTTTCACATAAACCTGTCTTAATGTCAGAATACCACGGAGTGCAAAATATAAAATTTTACCCATTCATGCTCATTTGGATGAGGCATCTGGATGTTGCTTGTTTTTATTCTGTCAAGTTTCATTCACTGCAGCAGCAGTTTTTTCTTGCATTTTTTACCTCTCCTGTCTGTCCCACTATGAGTTTCACAGGGCGGCTGACATTCAGCTGTGGAGTTACTTTAGTGTTGGACGAGGGGAAAACAACCGTATCCCATAACAAGTATTACTTTGCACGTCACTCCTACTTCAGCACCAATGAATGGAAAATAAACCACTCTGCCAAGTTGCACACAGCTCGTCATCTAGTTTCTATCAGCTACCATGTGCAGCCAGAGGTGTTTTTAAACAAAACCACCTACTACACACGTTACTTGTGGAGTTACCGGTTGTGTTGCGCCAGATTCTGTTGTTCTGCTTTCATAGATTAAAGCAGAACAGAACAATGAGTGCCCAAAAAGTTCTGGCAATAACATGAGTGAGGGAGAAACCCGGGAAGTGAGAAAACGAACGGTGGTCACTGACTGTGTGTGCGTATGTGAGAGAGAGAGAGAAAAATAGAGAGAGTAATTATTGGTCTGGCCGATTATTGGCGTCGATGTGAGCATTTTTCCAATTATCTGCATTGGTCATTTTAAAAAATGATAGCTGATATAATTAATTAATTAAAAAATGCTTTCCTTTGACATTGATGCAGCCGCCTCTCAGTGTCTGCTCGAGCCCACGGAGTGGTGGTCCCACCCACAGTACGAGCTGATTGGTTATAAGTCATAAGTAATAGCCTATCAGCACTGACTATTGTGCAGAAGTAGCCAATAAAACAAACAACCCACCACGCTGCAGCCCTTCCCCTCCTCTCTCAGCAGAGCTCAGCATGCACACACATGTGAAGCGGAGCTAGCGGAGTGTAGATTACACAAGTTGACCATAACTACGCCCGTTACTGGAAGTAAATGCAGCAAAACAGCAGTACTAGTAAAAGGCTGATACTGCATCACTACAAAAAGCAGGAACGTGCACCAAGCAATATTTTAATCTCCACAGTCTCATCCACCGCAGCTGTGTTTCGGTTTCACACAAGGACATGTGCTAGCTCGGCCAATAGCTAATTTGTTCTAAACAAGCTAAATTTCTCTGTCTGTAGCCTGTTTAGCTGAGATGCTACATACCTTAAAATATAGCAAATCCTTGCAAACTCAAACCAGCTCCTCTCTCCAGCAGCAGCAGAGGGAGGAGGAATAGTAGGACTGAAACTGATTGGTGTCTTCTTTCTAAACTTCACTCGGTATTTTGATATATTATAAAATATTAAATTTGATTGTCTGTGAAGGTTCTCAGTCATCCATGTCATAGTTATCCAATGAAGGTGGAGGTCAAGGGCCAACTGGACGTCCTGTTGGTCCTTGAGATGAGTAATAGACAAGAGTTCAGAATTTCAGCTTTCATTTGCTTGTATTCACATCTGGATGTGTTAAACAACTCAGGACATAGCACTCTTTTTGAATTCACCCATTTTTCAAGTGAGCAAAACTATTGGAACATGTGACTGACACATGTTTCTTGTTTCCCAGGTGTTGCCTTTTAGGTTGATTGGCCAAACATTAAATAGCTCTGCATAGCTAGTCTAATTTTTCATCCTTGGTTCCTTGGTTGTGAAGAAAAACATCAGTAACAGTGACATCACCAACGACCTCCTCAGTGCAGGGGTATCACAATCCACTGTTGGAAGTAAGAATTGGAAGGCCAGATTGAAATTTGCAAAGAAGCACAGAGATGATCCGCAAAAGTTCTGGAACACAATCTTATGGACTGATGAGAACAAGATTAATCTCTACCAAAGTGATGGAAAGGCCAAAATGTGGAGAAAGAAAGGAACTGCGTATGATCCGAAGCATACAAGCTCATCTGTGAAGCATGGTGGAGGTAATGTCATGGCTTGGGTGTGCAAGGCTGCTTCAGGAACAGGCTCATTAATATTTATTGATGATGTAACTGATGATGGTAGCAGCAGAAAGAAATTAGACGTGTACAGAAACATTTTGTCTGCCAATTTACAGAGAAATGCATTGAAACTAATCGGGAGTAAATTTATCATGCAGCAGGACAATAACCCAAAGCACACTGCCAACAAAACAAAGGACTTCCTCAGGGGAAAAAGTGGAACGTTTTAGACTGGCCAAGTCATTCACCTGACCTTAACCCAATAGAGCATGCACTTCAACTCCTTAAGAGGACACTGAAGGACTGACCGAAACAAACAAGAACTGAAAGAAGCTGTGGTAAAAGCCTGAAATAGCATCACAAATGAAGAATGCAACAGTTTGGTGATGTCGATGGGTCGCAGGCTTGAGGCAGTTATTGCATGCAAGGGTTATGCCACCAAATATTAAATGTTTTTTACTTTAAGAGTTGTTGTTGCATTACTTTTGCTTACCTAAGAATGCTGTGGTGGAATACAAACGGCGATATGTCCTAAGTTGTTTAACACATCTAGATGTGAATACCAGGAAATAAAAGCTGAAATTCTAAACTCTTGTCTCATACTCATCTTTTGAACTTAAACCCAAATGTCTTCAGTGAACAACAAAAGCAAAGGGATTTGCCTTACCGTTCCAATACTTTTGGAGGGGACTGTAAACAGCAGCAGGTAAAGACAAAGTTTATTATAATTCATCACTCATAGTTAACAAGTCCATCTGATGGATCTCTAATTAATTACTATTTATAAAGATTAAACATGACAATTAACTTTAATGTTATTTTCAACAAAGTTTTGTGTTGGAGTTAGTGTTATTCTAAATTTTGACACCAAGATTAAAATTTTTACAGCAAATGTATATCGGTAGGGATGCAGTGATTTCCAGATTTCACTATTAACTGCGCTTTAAAACATCACGGTTAATTATGTTATCTAACATAACATGAGGAGCTTATAAACTTTCAGGACTGTAGGCTACCAATTAACTGCATTTCAGTTATTAATAACACTGCATGAGAGATGTTCTCATTTTCACTAAAACATATGTATGGATGAAAGTTTATTCGGTTTATTCCACTCCTTTATAACAATTTCTCCTGGGGGAAATAATATTCGTCTTATATCATTAATGATACTTACATATTATAGAATTATAATTGTTAATGTAAATAAATATAATATTGTTGTGTTGAAGTGATGTGGAAATTGAGCTGGGGAAGATTGAGACAGACTGTAGGACTGGATGCTGACCAGGAGGGAACCATAGCTGTACAGAGGGTGAAAGGCTGAGTTGAGCAGGCCCAGAACAGATCACGGGAATATATTCACCGGGCGGGAGTCCAGGGAGAGCAAGTGGATGAGCACCGTTTTTGGTAGCGGAAAGTAACAACACGTTATTGTGTAAAATTCGCTTTTAAGAATTTTTATAGCTTACTAAATGTTCTTAAACCCCATAACTGCCACAATCAGTTTAAAGTACTCCCACAGAGCTGAGGGCTTTATTTTGTTTTCCCTTTGATTTGAACAGAAGCGTTAAGTTTACTGCTGTGGGTGGAGGTCAGGCGGGTGGAAAATAAAATCAATATTTTAATCCCAAAATTGAAAATCGAATGTGTACACAATGATCAAATATTGAAATATTTGAGTCCAGCCCTACTGGAGTCAGAAGTGATCTTGGGTTTACAAACTGGGATCGTCATTTACACAAAGGTTAAAAGGGGGTTTACGTAGAGGTAAGGATGGTCTTTTTTGGAAATATTTAAATGGAAAACTTTCTCAGTGACAGCTGTGCTTGACCTTTCTGTGTATTGCTATAAACTGTGAATTTAAGCTTAAGTGTAAGTGTACAAGTAATTTTTGACCCTATAATGGAAGCTACAGTCTTCACCAAGGACAAAAATATTTCTCGGCACATCGCGTTCTTAATCATCCCACTGCTCATTGCCCTGAGAGACTTATGACTTTCCTCTTTCCAAAATGTCTGACAGTGGCCCATCAGCAATTAAGAAATACGGTTCACTACACTTCCAATGGCAGAGAAAGACAAACTTCATTATATAGAGTAGGTGCTGAGTGAGCATCAGATCAGGTGGAAATTTTAAATATATTTGTAAGTCAGCCTATAAGTGCTATGTTATTCATACACCAATACGTTTACATTGCCATACCGATGGGATGACATTATTGTTCTCAATCATGATACATTGCAGCACACTCAAAATCTACAGTGACTTTTATATATTTTTTAACTTTAGTAAATTATTTGATGCATTACAGTTTTTATTGGCCAATGAATCATCCAGAAAATATATTTGCAGGTAAATGAAATTAAATAAGTACATTTTAACAACCTGAATCTCATAAGCTCAGTTGAGATTGAAATCTACCTTGAAATATTGCTCATGGAAGTGTGAGCTGCGTCCTTTCCTGTCTAATATGTTTATTGGCGATACCTGACTGCCTTAAGCACCTTTATAATTCATATGCCACGACTAAGCTTGCCAGAAAATATTAAAGTCTCAATTACTTTATTAGCTTTTGCTGCAGAATTAAAAAAGATTTCACTGCAACAACCCCCGAGGTCTGTGCACACCATAGACTGACCTGATCATGTTTTGAGTTGCTTTGTATTATTGTTATACAGTTTAATGATTTTCCCTCCATACATACATTTTTTCCAAACAGGTTTCAAATATCTGAAGAATTCATCACTATGAATGCCCCAGAGGAGAGACTTGCAAGATGAATCCTAGAGATATTTCACCTGAATCTACCTGACAATAGTCTTTTGCCAGCAGAAATTAATTTCACTGGAAGTTCCTCACTTGTCTTGGTCAGCTCATTTTAACAATACACTGGCCCACAAAGACTACATCTGCAAGGAAATCCATCCAATAAATATTCCCTTGTACTCTCAATCACATTGCACAATCACATGTAGTATGTCTCATATAGGACTGTCGATCATTCACTAATGAAGCTCCTATAAGCACACAATAAATACTATCAAATATCAGGCATAATTTAAGAACTGAGTGTTTGGCATTGTTTATGCATGTATAGAAATAAATACTTAACAAATGCTTATTTGTTTCTAATGTTTGCAGGTCTACTTTTTATGCCCTGAGGTTATGTGCTGCCTGTGAGTCCTCAAGTACAAAGCCACGATACAACCACACAAATTCTAATATCATCAGCATGCTGTGAATGCTTGCCAAGGACCTCAGAGAGGCAACACTCAGGCAGGATACAACCTGTTAACCCATGTTTATTTACTAATTCATTCTTTCATTCCCTACATGACTCAACTCTAATTTCCATTTCATGTAGAACAACAACTTCTCTCCAAAGCAACGAACTCTATTAAGATATCGCTGTGAGAGCCACTTTTGAGTTCCCAAGACATCGGTTATTGAAAACAATATCTGAAGCTACATTGGCCATTGATCCAAATTATACTGGTATTTACTAACAGCTAGAATTTGAATCTGCCACATCTCATAGAACAGTAATAATCATAAACTTAATCATTTCCCAATAATATTATGCCGGCTGGAGTTCTCTAGCTAGTCGGTTACTAACTTGACAAAATGTCTCATCTGCTGTAACCTACTGACAAAGCAAACTTGTAAAACCATAAATCAAAAAGGTGGTAGCTTTGCTAAAAACAGGACAGAATGTTTCATATAAAATGCAATTGTAATTTTCTCAAATGGTATATACTGAAATATGAAGTCCTAACTGCCTCTAAGATTTACTTGGTCATGGTTGGGATGGCGTATTAAAAAAGTCTTAAAAGAGGGTTCAGGGAAAGTGTCAGCATTCCATTTTAGATTATTCAACTGAATCCACAGTTCCCTCCTTTTCCACTTTATTCTACCACTCTCACCGTTCTCTCTTTTTCTATTATGCAAACTCACTCTTTGATCTCAAACAGTGAAAGGTGGCTTTATCTTAGAACAACAGAGAGACAGACGATCAGAGACTCAGTAGACCTTGGAGAAATCTGGATGAGGATAGAAAGATAGAGGAAAAGGGCAAGGAAAAAGAGGGATGGGGGATGGGGTGGATACAGTAATCAAAAAAATTAGTCAGCTCTTAAAGGAGGGAAGAAACAGAGTATGATATCCACCTGGCACAAAATAAACATACTTACTGAGCGTATCTACAAAGGGATAAAGCATTAGAAGAATATTACATCTGGTATTCTGTACATGTATCTAAAGACTAGTAGAGAAATTTATTCATAGGGAACAACCCTGCAACATAATCCTTGATAAAAATGTTGAGTTGGCATAGAACCTTATTAGTGTAGATTTATATTAATGGCAGAATATTATGCATGCATCAACTATAGGGTCACAATCTTAAGGATTTTGTACATTTGAAACAAATTAAATTGTTCGATAAGTAGTCCAACCACGTCTAAAGACGAAGCTGCTCATACCTTTTCAGAATGGCAACACTTAAGGCGGGTTGCATCACACTGCCTACCTGCTCTCTCTTAAAGAAGCCTTTGTCCTCTGGAGGTCTCTGTGGTCTCGACATGGGGATAACAGTGGCGAACACTTCACATGTTGTGTAAAGCGGTCTTGATTGTCAGTGTGTCTATTTCAGAAATTTATAAAAACCATTCACTGTTAGGCACTGTTAGATGATCTGACATCCGCTTTTCTTCTCAAATCTGCACAAACTGATATTTAGGCTACTTTCCAGCACACAATTTATTAAAGCTGATAGGGCGAATTTGTGAGCATCTAGTAGATAGTGAGCAACATTAGCATTCATTGTTAAGTAGTTTTTCCAGGCGCTGCACAATAAGCAAGTCTAATATTCACTCTGCTTTTAGCTCAGTTTCCTCCTGCTTAATGCACTATGTCATTCAATTGCGGTAGCATCAAAGGTTACAGGCATTAGAGTAATTAAAATATAATTGAATTAAATGTAACTGAAATTGAATTGTACCAACACTCAGAGACAGATATACAGAGAGAAAAAGAGACTGAGAAACTAAAGGCTAAGGATTTTTCAAAGCAGAGGGCAGCGAGATTGCCCTTGCAATTAATTAAACTTTTAAGAGCCCTTAAAAACAGTTTAAAAAGACAAGCTAGTATGTAGATACAGTATATGAGATAAAGTTTCCGTATTTCCCTCTGCTCCTGGTCAAAGAGTGCAGTGGTAGGCAAAAAATAATAATAATTCTGTCTGCAAAAAATAATTCTGAAAGGATGAAGAGGCTGAGCAGATTTCTTATTAGACCTACTTTATGTTCAGCTTGAAAGCAAAGTAATGAAGAGAAGAGGGTGGGTGTCAAAAGGAGCCGTGTCTTTTATCCTTTGTTATTATTGCGTGTGTCCTGCTTTATCATGCAACTTTTCAGTGCTGTTTTAAGACAATCCTATTTGGGAGAACTAGTTGACAGTAAGCTTTTAGTGGAACAAAGATGTGGTAAAAAAGACCATCACATTGTTTACGAAGACCTGCTACTGTTGAAAATCAAAGCTAAAATGTACATAGACATTATATTCTGGCAAGTACGCACAATAGAAAATGCATCACCTTTTTGAAGACAGTATGGACTCAGATAGAGTCACGGCCAAACTTCTTTTCTTTTATGTGCAAGCCTGTCTATGCTGTATACACACAAAATCATCATCGGCTCCACACTCTTGAGCCACCTACCCCGTGCCTCTACATTCTGTAACTCATTCAGCCACAAAAAATCATCCGCCAGTCAAAACCTCATTAAACTCCTACATCTTTGACGTGACTAAGGGACTGTTCTAAAGTCAGAAGAGGCAATTGGATTTGATCTGTCACTTTCCCGTAAATACGTTCATTCAAGGACCGTGGATTGCTTCAGCTGCGGTGCTCATCACATTCAATTCTTTAGTCCTGGATCCAATTTTCAGGAAACCTATTGGTGGTCCAAAATAGCAATGTAGCTTTTGACTGTAGATTTCCTGGTTAAAAGGTAAAGCAAGATAAGGCAATACAAACTTGACAGTATTACAACCATGGCTGCACACTATGAATATGCATGTACACTAGGGGTGGGAGAAAAAGTCAACTCTTAGATGCATCGCAATGCGGACGTGGAAGATTTTGAATCAATTAACAAATGTTAAATGGAATAACGTAATGTTGACAGAATGCTAAAGGTGGAACTCGCGTAAGTGCAGCATCCGGACTGTGTGTGCCATGCACATACCAGAGAGACCAGCGGTCCCCCTGTATTCGGCACACCACCGCTGCAAAATGTCACATGATCATTAATTCAATTCATTTGGCAATATCAATTGGCAAGTAATGATTTTAACTCGCACACTGTGCGAGCATGGTGACACTCAATGCTTGCCGAGCTCCCTGCGAGGCTGAGCGAATGAGAGAGAGTGAGTGGCAGAAACCTGACAGTGAAAATTAGCAGAGAAAAATATTAGCATATACAAGTTTTAGTCTGGTACGTAAAATGTAGGTCACTGTGTATCGGTTGAGAAAAGTCCCCAACTGCTGGAAAAGTGAAGGTGGTTAGCGATAGCTAACATCAGAACCAGAATCAGATTTATTGCCAGGTATGTGTACGCTTGATAGATTGATATCATAGTGCAATGAACAGAGTGCAAAGGATGCAGGAGAAAATGATTCTTACCATTATTGTTATTATTATGTACATATCGGAGGTGGATGTGATATTTAGGTGCACATACACATACAAGCATACATGTACACAGTGTGATGAGTGCAAAGAATGCTGGGATAAAAAAAAAGTATAATGTGTGGTGTTAAGTACATGAGGTAGGTGGATTTGGTATACAGTATATACAATATACAATGAATATGAACAATATTAACAGTATGAACAGCTCTGAAATAGAGAATGATGAATGAATAGTAAGTGGTAGCCAGTAAACAGATGGCAGAGTTACTGGGTTATTGCACAGGAATGGGTTCTAACATTGTAAGTCAGAGTCAGCTGTTCATCAGAGTGATGGCTTGTGGGAAGAAACTGTACTTGAGTCTGCTGGTTTTGTTTTGCATAGAGTGCTCTGTAGCGCCTACAAGAGGGGACAAGTTGGAACAGGTTGTGTCCGGGGTGAGATGGATCTGCATTGATGTTTCCTGTCAGTTTTCTGACTCTGAAATTGTCCTTAATGAAGGGCAGGTTGGCACCGATGATTTTTTCTGCAGTCGTGACTGTCCGTTGTAATCTGTCCCTGTCTTTTTTGGTAGTTGATCCGAAACCAGACAGTGATGGATGAGCAAAAGACAGACTGGATGATGGCTGGGTAGAAGTGGATCAACAGCTCCTTAGGCAGGTTGAGCTTCCTAAGCTGGAGCAGGAAGTACATCCTCTGCTGGGCCTTCTTGATGATGGTGTAAGTGTTAGTCTCCCACTTTAGCTCCTGGGATATCGTGGACGCCAGAACCCTAAAGGATTCCACAGCAGACACAGGGCTGTTTAGAATGGTGATGGGGGAAGAGTGGGGGCTCCTCCTGAGGTCTGACCGCAGCAGAGAGCCAACTGATCAACATCCCGTCTATAGGCCAATTCATCACCGTCCCAGATGAGGCCGATGACCACTGTGTCGTCAGCAAACTTCACGAGTTTGACGGATGGGTCTCCTGAGGTGCAGTCGTTGATGTAGAGGGAGAACAGCAAGGGGGAGAGCACGCACCCCTGGGGGGCGCCAGTGCTAATAGCCTAGGTGCTAGATGTGATGTACCCCAGCCTCAACCTTCCCCAGCCTCAACCTGCTGACTCCTGTCAGTCAGGAAGTTTTTGATCCAATGACAGGTGGAGGCTGACACAGTGAGCTGGCTGAGTTTGGTGCTGTGGATGTCCGGGATGATGGTACTGAACGCCGAGCTTAAGTCCACGAACAGGATCCTTGCATATGTCCCCGGAGAGTCGAGGTGTTACAGGATATAATGCAGTCCTAAGTTGACTGCATCATCCACTGACCTGTTAGCCCTGTAGGCAAAGTGCAAGGGGTCCAGCAAGGGACCTCTAATGTCCTTCATGTGGGTCACCACCAGTCTTTCAAAGGACTTCATGACTACAGATGTCAGGGTGAGAGCCCCATGAGGCTGTAGTCATTTAGTCCAGAAATGGAGGGTTTTTTTGGAACTGGGATGATTGTGGAGCGTTTCAAGCAGGAGGGAACTTCACACAGCTCCAGTGATCTGTTGGAAGATCTGTGTGAAGATGGGGGCCAATTGGTCAGCGCAGATTTTCAGGCAGGATGGGGAGACACTATTGGGGCCAGGAGCCTTCTTGATCTTCTGCCTCTGGAAGAGCTGGCGCACATCCCCCTCACAGATCGTGAGTGCAGGTGAGTGGTTGGAGAGGGGGGGTGAGAGCATGGCAGTTGGGAAAGAAGAGGTGTGACTGTGGGCTTCTTAAACCTACAATAGAAACCACTCAGCTCAGACAGTCGTTTAGTACCATCAGTGTTGGGGGATGGTCTCCTGTAGTTGGTGATTGCCCGTAGGCCTTTCCACAAAGACGCAGGATCGCTGGCTGTGAAGCTGTTTCCTAGCTCTTCAGCGTAGCATCTCTTTGCTGCATTGACCTCTTTAGTGAGTGTGTTCCAGGTCTGGTTGTACAGGAAACTGTTCCCACTGAAGGCCTCCTCTTTGGTCTGACGAAGCTACCTGAGTTGCACTGAGAACCAGGGTTTTTGACTGTTGTATG
This sequence comes from Lepomis gibbosus, assembly GCA_029875015.1. Lineage (NCBI taxonomy): Eukaryota > Metazoa > Chordata > Actinopteri > Centrarchiformes > Centrarchidae > Lepomis > Lepomis gibbosus. The sequence continues at coordinate 27,378 of JAPMOB010112068.1, forward strand.
TGCGGAAGGTTTTAGTCTGCACACATGTCCTCACAAAAGTAGACGTAAGATGTCACAGTGTCGGTTAGTTCGTCAAGGTAAGTGGCTGCAGCCTCAAAAATACTCCAGTCAGTGCAGTCAAAGCGGGCCTGTAACTCCAGTTTTTACTCGTTGGTCCATCTTTTTACACTCCTTACAACCAACAGGTTTAGCAGATTTCAGTCGCTACCAGTGTGCCGGGATAAGATGAATGAGACAGTGATCAGAGAGTCCTGAAGCTGCACATGGAACAGACCGATAGGCGTCTTTTAATGTTGTGTAGCAGTGGTCCAGTATGTTAGTGTCCAATGAGCAGGGAGTCTGGATGTTTTTTCTCCACGTTAGTTATCTGGTCAGCCAGGTGTGGTAACGCCTTACTAAGGACCCATCCACAGTACTGCATTTTTCTTTTAAAACAGAGACCTTTTGCTACGTTTGCACCTCCCGTCCAGACTACACCGGTGAAAATGACTAAACTAAAATGGAGTTTGTAAACACTGCTGACCCCGTTTTGCGTTTTGAAACCCTTCTGCCTTGTGTGTCTTTTAGTGAAGATGGGCTAAAACGGAGGACTTTGGAAATGATGACGCAGTCGCTCACACTTGGCTCTCTGATTGGGTCTTATAAGTCATGCAATGCAGAAACACAATGCTAAGTATCGGGTTTTTGACATGGTATTTTTATTAATATATTATGTACTGTGCAAATAAAATTTATCTGCCTACACTTGTACTGTGCATGTCACTGTTTACTTTGCGATGATTCCTAGTCTGTTTTCTGCCACCACACTCCCGTGTTACATTATGTAACAGTCCCAGCTCGTTATTGCTGCATGCAAAAGAACTGGTCTGATTCTTAGTTAGTTCCATTGAGGAGCAGCAGTTCATCCATTTTGTTGGCCAGAAAGCGGGCATTCACCAGGTGGATAAGAAGGGAGTGCAGTAGCGCAGTGCAAAAACCCCTTTGTCTAACTTTAACCAGTGCGCCTGCTCACTTTCCCCCTCCGCGTCTCTGAAGGAGCCCAAACAGAGCTGCCGCTCCTCCAACTAATAACTTCAACTCCTCCAACTCCTTCAATCAGGAGCATTGTAATAGTGTTAGCAGTTGAAAGTCAGATGTTTAAGAGCTCTTCTCTGGTAAAAGTTACCAGAGAGGGACAGCAGAAAACAGAGTTAATAAACAAAAACACAAAAAGCACTGAAGCGTAATCCAGTGGCTGCCAACTTGCACGGCGCTAGAGCGACTGAATCTCCCCTGTACAGCAGGGCTGTTGTATAACGTTAGCTTAATTAGTAATGATGTAATATTAATAAGCTCAGCTGTATGTCATTACTAACTTGTGTACTTGTCAAGGGTTGAGAACATCAGGTACAAGCTTAGATTAAGCTGGTGTACAGATTTGACCTGTACACATACTGTACATCTTGATAATTATATTTCAGTTTTCATAGGAGTTTGACAACTAGTTGTTAAAGAAATGAAGGTGGAGGCCATAGAGCTCAGGTTAATGAGGCAGGGATGCAAACTAGTCCTTTTAAGCTAATTAGCAGATGTTTCTTTTAGATTGTAATGTGGTAGTTAAATGCTTATCTACTTATATGTACTTATCTAGAGATCCTGTATAGAAAAAAATGATAGAAAATAGTTTTATAATTGCATCGCAGCCCTCTGAATCATGATCAAATTGAATCGTGACGTGTCAGCAGATTCCACCACTAATGTACACGCACATAGACAGGTCTTATTCAAGTTTTTACATGGAAATAAGTGAGGATGTATGAAGTAGTTCCTAAGGTAGTGAGCTTTATATATACCCAATATTGGCTTCTTGCTATACTAAACACACACACACCTCATAATCTCATAGTGAGACTAATCATTACTAACATAGCAGCATATCCAGCCAATGACTCAGATCACCAAGGGAACAGAGCTCCTTCGTGCCATTTTTGTATTTTTTCCAGTCGCATCCTCTCTGTCTGTCTCCACATGTCTCTGACTGTCTGACAGGTCTGGTTCACTAATTCCTCTTGTCCTCGCCTCCATTTTCCCCTCTTTTCATTACCTCTACCTGCCTCTCTACCCATCTGTGCCCCACCCCCCATTCCCTCTGTCTCACACCATCACGCTCAAATTCTTTCTCCGCATCTAAGTAAACTGATTGGTATCCTCTCAGAAGGGGTAAGTGAGCCTTTACAGAAATCACAGACAGGATGCAAACAAGCGCTGAGGGGCCAGGAAAACACACAGATTCCTGCACGTAGCCATAGACACATATTATAATGTGCACAGGCACTTGTGCTAATATGCTGATGGCTGGCCTGGAGCAAGGGTGAGACCGGTCGCAGGATTTACAGCTCTCAGTTTTTATTGGTGTTTGTGATGGGCTGCACTGTTTTTAGAAAGTCGAACATCTCATTACTTCTGCTATTACAGAAACAACAACCAAGGACAGAAAGGCAGTTCTTGGAGCAAGCAAAGTGAAGGTGTTTAAAATAAGGATATATCAACAAATTAATTCATATATAAAGATGTTTGATCATTTACCAAGGTAGGACACACACATTAACACAGAAAGCGATTAAAGGAATGGAATACAGAGTTCCAAGGTGCAAGAGTATGAGGTAATTGAACTGAAATGTCCCCACAGGAGAGAAGAAGGCATATAGTGGGTTTGTAGATTGTATGTTTATGTTTTTATCTCTGTTTGAGTGTTCCCATTTGTGATGAGTGCATTTACATTTCTGCATGTGAACGTGTCTGAGTGCATGTGCATCTTTTTGCTTGTGTGTGGTGCACATATGTGGGTGTGTGGCTGGCTAGTGGTTATGTAAGGCACTAATTGTCATGCAGTGCGCAGGGTGCAGACACTAAGCACAGACATGAAGCTTTCTCCAAGCCCATAGCGATGAATGTTAAAACAATTAAGAATAATGCATACACAGATCCAAGGGAGAGCACGTAAACATCAAAACACTTTCTGCACAAAAAGATATGCTAATTTATATGTATTTATATTTATTTTATCTGTACACTTACACAGTATCTCTGTCTTAATTTCTGTTTGTGAGTGGATTTATGTGTGCTTGTACCTTCTGCCTTGTGTGTCCTTGCCTGCATGTTTGTGACTCCAAAGTTGTACATCAGAGGAATAAGCAAAAAGATTGTTAAGGCTATAAATCACATCGCCTAAGACCTCTGAGACACTGACATGGATGTTTGAATAAATAAGCCTGTGCTCCAACTACATACCATGTCATGTGGTTCCAAAAACATGTGAATGGTCCTAACATATGCATGTAATATTTATGGGCTCAGAATAAAATTTATTTGATGTTAAATTGGCTAAAATGCCACAAATTGGCAGCTAGTGCTGCTCCTTCAGAAGAAGAGTTGGCTGTGTGTAGGTTGTTCTACGATTTATTAGATGAAGTAACTTGGTTGAAATCTTGAGATTTTGAAAGCTTTTGGAATTTGAGTTCTTAATCGGTTCCTGTCATGATATCAGAGAATAATTTAAGAATGGAGAGATTTAAATATGGATGAAAATACATCAAAGAGCATAAGGAATCAGACTCTGCATTAGTGGGAAAGAAATTTTTATCAATTTTGTATGAGACGTTTCTTCAGCAATTTGCAGCCTGTGTTAACCAAGACTTCTTAGACCCACCACAAAGATGAGCATTCATGTGCCTCACTTTTATTTTGTTTGCCCTCTCTTGAACTCATTTAATCCAGTTTTTCTTTTGATAAATAAGTGTGTCTTTGGTGTCATCTTTTGAATCTTTTAATTTGTTTTACAGTGGCTGCTACTGCCTTGAAGCCCATGCCAAATATAAAACATTTTGTTTAGCCAAACTTTTACATGTCTAATATACTTAAAATAAAAATGGATACCAATTAAAAAAGAAATGTATTTATCAAACCACTGCCCCTTTGCTCTCTTTGACTGAAGTGTCCTTCTGGACCAATTGATAATTATCATTTTTATTATTACCACTTCTTGATGCTGTTGTTAGGGTTATTATTATTCCTATAAATAAAGGCTGCCAAGCTCTTATGTAACAAGTGATGACGTCAGTGTCTTCAGAGTCGGCAGAGTTTAGAAGCATTTCTTAATTTTTTGTGCACTTTGATCAAGATGTAAGTTATATATTATTATATAGGTGCGTTACACAGCAGATTAGTTTGTTTACATGTTTGCCATAAACACGTTATATGACTGTTTTGTTCTTAATTGGTTTATTAATGGCTTTCATTTATCAGCGCTGCGTTAAGACACACTGCTTCCGACACTGTTCCAGGAAACACTGGAACTGCGATTAAGACACAAGATGCATTCAGGTATTTTCACCTTTTTTTTTTTTACATTCAAAAACATGTTTTGCTGTAATCTGACTCACATATCCCAGGACGTCACATTGCTTCTGAACAATTTCCTCAGTAAGATGTAGTGTTTAAATTGTTTATGTGTTTTTCCTGCCCTCCAGACAACCATTAAACTCTTAACCTCATGGGGCAATGGTGAAGACACGTACAAAACAACTCCTTGACAGTGTGACAAACAAGAGCAATGTCTACTTTGAAAAAGTTAAAAGTCAAGAATTCTCTCTGTCTCTTGTTCTGTGTCTGTAACTCACCAGGGCTTGGGTCGTGAATGGACCAATAACGTGCCAGAGTGGTGTGAAATCAGAGTCCTGCCGGACAGAAGAAAATTGGGTGATTGGTGCCTCATACATGCCTGAGGCACTTGAGGGGTTGAGATGGCCAGGGAAGAGCAACTAGACTCTCTGGCTTCTCCCTGGCAACCCAGCTGGCTTGGTCTCATTAATTTGCCTTAGGTAGGCAGCATTACTACATTCCATTACATGAACAGCTATCTCATGGGGTTCACACAGTTCATGCTGTTAAGTCTGAGGAAAAGAATTTAATGAGTCAGCAGAGTTCAGCAAGTAATGGTGAGGGGAGTTTTACACTAGAAAAGAAAAAGAAGATGTCATTTTTTTTGTTTCTTCCCATGCAGCCTGCAAGAATCAGATGACTTCCATGTCAGGCCATTATTTTGTTTCTTTTTGTCACCAGTGTTCATGTTCATTTCATTCAAAAGGTGAGACAGCATTCACTCAAAGTCAATCACAGCACAGTGGATCACAACTGCTCCTTTTCTATAACCATGCAATTACAATATTTATGAGAACTCCTGCTGATGGAAAGACTATTTCACTGCCCCCTCCCTATCTCTGCTTTTCTTTTGTGGTCCCCATTCTTTTCTGAGAGCTTTTTTTAATGAAAAGTTTTGTGGTGAATTGCCTGGGCATTGGCAGGCTTGTAATTTCCACAACACGATGACATGAATAACTATTAGCTGATGGTCCTAAAGACACTGACAGCGTCCAGAATAAATACATTAACAAAACACAGGGGAATAAAGGGCAGAATCCCTCTTCATGTAACCCCCACTGTGCCCCTGGGAGTCTCTAACAATAAATCTTATAAAATGATTGAAAATGACATGTTCATTACAATGACCTTACACAGTGAGAGAAAAGCAGGAGAGAGCAAGGCAAAATAACTGCATTTAAAACGGATGCCAACAGAATTAAACACAAATGTTCGCATCAGGGTGAATATCTTCTAATACACCTCTGCCAGGGGAAGGTTATTATAGCGATTGTATGACTGTGGATGGGGGGATGGCATTAAAAATACTTCTACCATCACTGCTTCAGCTGCATCACCTTTCCTTCATTCCATTAAACCCCGCTGCTATAATATGCATCAGAATTGCTACTAGGTAGCAAGTGCTAGTGCAGGCATGTGAAATCTCAATCATTTGAATTTGAGGGTTGTGTCCTGGTGAGAGATGACTTATTCATGGCATAGAGTGCGTACCAGGGGATGATTATCTACCCATGGGGTCCACCCTCCTACCAAGGGCATTCTAAAGAAATGTTAACCTGTGGTAAAGCACTGCATGTGCTGCCTGAAGCTTCTGTTCCCTGAAACAAGAGAGACATATTACAGAAAATGATTTTCAGAAAGCATTACGATTTCCAGGTTTACATTTACAAGCGCAGCAATAAGAAAACAGCAAAATGAGTGTTAAAGTGGTACTCCAGAAATGGTGCATTGCTATATCATGAAGTTCAATGATTCAGAAGAAACATATGTAAACAGATCTAAGAGTCTACAGCCATGCTCGCAGCTCTGCTGGGCTGCACTTACTGTAGGCACCACGTTGCTTGGAGCTAAATTCCATTAGCATGCTAACATGTTCACAATGACAATGTTACAGTTACCAAACTGATGTTTAGGTGGTATGATGCTTATCATGTTAACCATCTTACTTTAGCGGGTTAGCATGCTAACATTAGCTAATTAGCACTAAACATAAAAGTACAGCTGAGGCTAATGGGAATGTAATTTGTTTTTGTATTTGGTCAAAAAATTGGACAACATTTTGAAAAATGTTGATGCCAGATGATACATTAAAAGATTAAGAGATAGCAATTTATTCTGAGAGGAACATAATTGTGTCTACCAAACCAATAGGGGACCATGACTATCAAAATTTCATAGCAATCACAGGCTCAGTAGTACTCACTGTGACAAGCAAACTGACTCTTAGATGTATAATTGGTGGAGTGGCCTTTTGAAATAGTCCAACAGAAAAGTTCAATGGGAATCAAATGCAAAGAAAAAGAAATTATATAATATATTACCCAATTTAAACATTTCTCTTCAAGTAATGATATCAACTTTCACACATCTAATAGCAGTAAATGTGATGGGGGATTCACAAACAAATGTCAAGATACTTTACTCGTAAAGAACAATGCACAAATAAATGTGATTTGAATCTGTATATCTGAATCCATTTACATCATATCATTATTTGTACATGAACTGAATAAAGATCTTGGTAAATCTCCACCTATTTGTGTGAATTATTTTGAGACTCTTCTACCGTGCTGTCCACAAAATCCACAAATGCGTGACTTATCAAATGTCACATGAATCATGTCAGTAAAACATAATTCACAAATAAATGCAATGTTTTGCATCTGTAAATCTGCATCTGTGACATGTAGGGTTTTTTTTCTCTTCTAAAGGCAATTGATTACATTTGCAGCCTCATCTGAGGAGACAACTATGCAGTATCATCCATGTGACAACTTTAAGGTGACACAGTTAATTGCATTCACCTGGAGCCTCAGGTGTAAAACAAATCCTGATTAGATTAGACTTCATCGAGCTGGAATTAAAACCAGCAGGACTCTGTGTCCTAAGGCAAGACAAGTATCACATGGACACTCGAATTAAGGCGCACACACACACACACACACACACTCATCCATATCCCTCATTATCATGAGGCACTGATTGTCATTACGTATTGTATGTATAAACTTATCTGCAATAATCCCAACTGAGCTAAGGCAAGGGAACTGTGGGTAATGGTGGCACCGACTCCGGGGATAGTAGCCATTTCATGGCTGGTCACTCTGGCCTCTCCAACCACTGTGATGTGATCGATCCACACACACCCTCTGTCTCCTCCTGCCCCTCCCTACTTCCCTCCCTCTCTCCTAAGACATTTTACACTGGCTTACGCAGTGATGCATTTGATTGCACAGCACCTCACCAGGGCCAACTCATCAAAAACTTGATCCAGGGAGAGGCATGTGGGGGAATAAGTTTGGTGAAGCTATCTCTAGTGAAAACCTGTGGATAAGATAACCTCTGTTTAAAACTTGAGAAACTACCAAGCAGAACATTTTCACAAATGGCAAAATGTAGTGTCATGCTATCATGGTGGTACCCAGTGTAAAATATGTTCAATAGATAACAGAGCAAGGTTTCGAGGCATGAAATGGGCACAGAATTCCCACACCGCCATTGCCACATGAATAATCTTAATGAAATATTTAAATTAATAAAAAGTGAGGATCAAACAATCAAAAGTCTATAGTGATACCAGCTATTATGCAACACTTCCATTTCAACTTCAGAGCAACAGCAGCACTCAGTTCATATTACATTTACAGTTGCTGTACATCCACAACAGCCCAGCTACCCCATATACTCAGTGTCCTTCAGTTAGCTATGTCGCTGCTTCAGACCAGCCATTAAATGATTCAGTGGACTGTTCCAGCTCTTTACTTAAACTTCTCACAGTGTTGGGCTTTATTATTGATGAGACACTGAGTGCAGGATACTCAAATATGCAAGATGTGCAAACTTCTGTCAGAATTAACACTCTTCTGTCCCAGTGCCTGGACCGTCATCTGCCACTGTCATGAAACAGAGAAAGTGGGAGGAATATTATGTGTGTGTGAGTGTGTGCTATTGCCTCCTCTTGTCTCCCCATACTTGGCAAAGATGACACCTCATTATAGTTCGGATATCACCTTGGCTCAACCTCTGGCCCCTACGCGCCGCCAGTAGACCACTGCAAACTCTACAGGGGCCAGTACAAGTCTCACCTCACACACAGGCAGCAGAAATAATTAGTCATCCACTTGTCAGGGTAGATAGGCCTTTCTACACTTGTATGTTCATGTTCCAAACAGCAGGTAAATATAAGAAACCAGCATGCTGTAAATCTGTCTATAGTCACACAAGGAAATCAAGCCAGGGTGCTCGAACCTGGATATGGTTGAGCAAGCAAGTTCTGTGAATTGAAATCTGTTTGCACAAATGTGAGACATTGTGCTTGAGTGTGTACAGCTCTTGCTGAGAAAGCCGGGGGAAATGGCAAAATTACTTCCAGCAATCCCTTTTGTAAATGGACAGTCTATCCTTCTGTGCCTCCCCCAGTCTTTTGCACACACTCCTACAATTTCTTTTATCCTCAGCTCTAGGTGTATGTATCTCAAGCCTTTTCTCAGAATCTGAGCTTTTTTGTCTCAGCATCAAACATGCACGTGCATATGTATTACACGTACTGTGTCTTTCTCCCTGAAACAATGTTGTTCCTTGGTTGAGGAAGTATCCATGCTAGATAAGCGTGGAGACTTGATCTCAGCTCAGAGACACAGTTCTCACACAGAGCTCCAGTGTAATTACAGGCCCCATCCATGCTGACCATCAGGTGCTGATCTGTGCATCCCCGATGGGGCAGTTGTGTCTGTGTCGGTATTGATGTGTCTCTTTTTGTTTAGCTTTGTTATTTGTGTTTAGCTGTCTACTGTTATGTTTCATTTCCTGATATTTGAATTGGTCCAATCTTAAAGAAAGCTTAGAGAAGTTTAGTGTACTCTAAGGCGCTGGTAAAAGTTATTACAAATGTTCTATTATTACAATATAATAATATTAATATAACAAAGTAAAGAAGAAGAGTTTAAGAATGTCTCAGGGTTGAGTCAACAGGCACAGAAAGTCAATATCAGAATGTCCTTAATGCATTATTATTAATATTATTATTATTATTATTATTATTATTATATAGATTCATGTAAGTATTCATAGAATATGAGACTGTGGATCCACCGGTCACATTCGGCACTGCACTCAAGAATGTAACTTTTGTTTGAGATTGGAAGCAAGCTTGTGACAAACGTGTAATAAGGTGAGAATTAATGTGTTTGAACTCTTTACTGGTTCTTCTTGCAGAATGAAAAAATGGAAAGAATGGAATCCGAAAACAGAAAAAAGAGAGCGCAATGGACAGAAGACAGCCTCATTTAACTTCCAAAAATGTAAAAAGTATTGCTAGAGAGAAACCAAGTTGGGTTGGTGCAAGATTCACCAAAATTAGAGCATTTTAGGAAGGAATAGAGCAGAGAAGACTGAAATTCCTTTTTGTCCCTGAAAGAAAAGCTCTATCAGTTCCTCAATGCAGATAATTTAACAATTTTATACATGTAGGTAATAATTTTATAACTGAGCTGGCTTGTTAAAGTTTGATTCTGACCAAGATGACTGAATGAAAGAAAAAAAAGAGAAAAATAGAAAGAACAAACCCAAAGAGAAACAGGTTGGCTGTACTCCACAAGAAGGTAAAGATTAGCTAAAAATGGCTCAAATCCAAAAACTCCATAAAAAAGGAACACACATGCACAGCTGAATGAATGCGCACAAGAATACAGTGTTCCAGGTGTACTGGACAGACTTGTACAAACATGTATGTATAAATCCTTCTCATTTGCAGTCTTTAAACATTTTTAAATGGTGATAATAGCCACAGCCCATGCTTCCTAACTCTGTATAATACCAACAAAATTACTTTCTTTTTCTTACCATCTGCTACCACCCCCTACCTTCTCTCTGTCTCTCCTTCCTTATTCTTCTATGTACGATTACCTCCCCTTCCTTCCCCCACAGGCTGAGAAAATAGTGGTTTGGGCCAGAAAATGTGGCTTTGTGTGCAGGAGATTGCACTACAGTGTGTTTCATTTGCACAAATTCAGTGTCTATGTGTGCATGGAGATGTGTGTATGTGTATAGTTGTATAAATCCAAACCGTCTTTTGTAAGTAATGCAATTGGATTACAGTGGTGTAGGCCTGCTTTGTGAAAGAATCTAGGAGGCTTTTCCAAGAGCCTGTGATTGAATTACCTTTTGTTTTAAGTCGCTGTCTTACATTGTGCAGCAAGATGCAATATAGGTGTCCAACTTACTATATGCATTTTTTTTTTAAACTTTGGGCGGCATGTGTGTGGACAGTATGTGCAGTGTGACCAAGCATATAATTTCCCACTCAGGGTAGCAGCCTAAAGTTTAGCACGCCTTCGCTCCTGAAGAGGTGTGGTTTCACAACTCTGCATTTACACTGATATGCCATCTCCCAAAACTGCAGTGGAAATTACAGAAAATACATAAAAAAATATCCCTGTTAGTGAAATTTACAAAAGACATCATAAAAAAACATACTTTGATCAGTGTCAACGAATGTGTGTCAACAACACAGGTTTCACAGGTTTGACTGCAATCTGAATCTATAGTAGTTTGTGAACAAAGACTAAAGATATATAGAACAAAATCCAAAATCTAAGAAAAGTATTTTCAAGGAATGCTGTTATTTTTTGTGTTAGACTAGTTCATCTTTTAGTCATCCATTAAATTAAGAACAAACTTTTGAAAATAAGAAAAAAAGCTCATTCAAACCACTGCACTATTGCAATGATTTTGACTGCAACTCCTACATAATTGTGAACTTGAAAAACGCTAGCCTTGAATTTTTCTTTGAAGACCTCTACTGTCTACTTTAAAAAAATATGGGGCTATAATAAAATTCTAATAATGATGATGCCAACAGGCACCCTCTTAGCAAATATAAGTGAAGAAAAATGTGCTTCTCTCTGAACAGTAATTATTTACATAATTATAGCAACAACTATTGGAAAGTGAAGGTTTATTGAGTTTGCCTCTGTTCCAACATTGTATCTAAAATGAAACTGTACAAAAGACACACTGATGCAAACAACACCACTGAAACGATGGTGGAAGTAACTACACATCCTTGACGATTTTGCCTTACATAACCTACACCCTGACATTAAAGCTCTTTTTGAGGCTTTGTAACAATAATTTCACACTGGAAAAACAATGTATTCAAAAACTGGTTGAAGAGAAAAGCAAAAGTCTGCTGTATTTGTCAGGTCAATCTACAGCATTTGGTATGCTGGAGGTGTTTGACGCATGACTTTCAGACTGCAACGAGGTAAACATATATTAAGAAAGCCTGTGAAATTATTGCCATCATACCATTAGGTAGAAGCTTGTGTGATAATAGTTGAAGGACAGTCTCCCTACGCACTCCTTCATATGGCTGTAAAAGTGAAATATGGTCCTGAAGTTTACTTGTCTGTGCTGAACTGCACCTCACTAGAGATTTTTGTGTTTTGAATCAATACATTTTTGCGCTCCTAAACTGATTGACTGGTTTGCTGCTGAAAGTAATGACCTCATACTGAAGCTAAAAATGAAGTGTGCTTCTAAAAAGTTAAACACACTTGAGTGAGTTATAATAGCCCATCTTTGAACAAATGTGTAGTCAAAGAGCCAGAAGAACTGTAAATTTAAAAAGTGGTTAAACATAAAAAAACAGACTTTTTCAAGCTTTCTTATTTTCCCCTTGAGAAATAAAATTTATTTGCAAAAGACTTATCTACAACATATCTTCTTTCCCATACATCTATTTATCTCACAGATATATTTCTAGACCTTTTTTACATCTCACAGCTTGGTATTCTGACAACATAACAGGCACTGGTAGATGTTGTGTTTCTCAAGTGTATTTATAAAAGCGCACACTGTATCATGACACTCTCAGAGGAAGGATAACGGGTGGTTGTGGTGGTGGAGGTGTTGGTGTGTGAGTGTGTTGTGTGTCCACTCTGATATGGCGGAGAACTGCGGCTGTCCTTCAGTGATGCTGACGGAGGATATAAATTCATTATTCCCTAAAGCAGACAACCCATCATTCTCAACACAGTGGTTCTGAATTCACATATAGAGCACATTTTTGGGTCTCGTGTGCAACACTTCACAGGGAGCAAACGTGTGTGCAGCAGCGTGTGTGAGTGAGTGTGAGTGTGTGTGTGTGTGTGTGTGTGTGTGTGTGTGTGTGTGTGTGTGTGTGTGTGTGTGTGTGTGTGTGTGT
>JAPMOB010112070.1:0-10978 GCA_029875015.1 Lepomis gibbosus
AATTGAATAAGGTCCTTTGGGTTTGCAGCATTCTGTTTGAGTAGTGCTTTCATGCATGTGGACAGATGAAAGAGCTTCTTTGGTCTCAGTAGTATAATTCTTGATCCCACCAACCTGAGGGTTTAAAAACCATATATTAATGAATACTGAATAAATGTGGAGATGTTAATGATGATAAACAAATGGATGTAAAAGGTAAGAATGAATGATAATCATATCTTACTTCCTGGATATCGCCTGACTCCTAACTTCCTGATCTCATCATAGACAAAGATTAAAATACCATACGGAACAGGAACAAACCACCACTGGACTCTGGAGAGAAAATATAACATGTAACATTAGAACACAGTCTACAGCTTTTTTTACAACATGGAAAAAACAGTGAGTGTAGTAGAAAAATTACTTTCAACCTATGGATTCTATATTTATGATGTTCCAAATAAAATATTTGTGTTCTCAGAATATAGACACCACATTTTCCCTCTAATCCAATCAGAGCTTTGATTTCAGATAGTGACCATGTGAATGAGGCTCTGTGTGCTTTTACCTGATTGGCATGAAATTGAAGATATTGGGCATTCCAGGGCAGTAACAAAGCAGATTACCCAGGCACAGCTGGAAGACAATGGCAGAAACCAGGACACGGTTCCTGCATACAAATAAACACACAAATAACCAAACTGTCATGATTCTAGTCTGGTCCTGTCTGTATTTGCTATTATTTTGGTCTGTGACTGAGAGTTTTCCATTCTCTGCTGGTTTTGACTATGGTCTGTCTGTTCTGCACTGTCTTTTGATCCTGGTTCCTGTCTCCTCCCTGTCTTGTTTCAAGTTTGTCTGCATCTACTATTTATGTCTTGTCTTGTGTCCAGTTTGCCTGATTCCTGATTTGTATCCTTGTTATTACATGTCTACCCGTGTGTCTGTTCCCTGATTTCCCTGATCTGTGTCTTCTGTTTGTGCTCCCACACTGGACTGCATTTGCTTTAACACTCTGAGTCAGCTTGGATCTTGTTACTATCAGAAGCTGATTAGTTCTGCTTAAATTGCTTCCATATAAAATGGATTGACAAAAACATAAGAAAATACTTGATGCCTTTGTTTAAAATTGTAACACAGCTGCTATTTCCCATTTCCCTATTTCTATTTATATACTTTTTTTTTATTTCAAACGATTTATAAATCACAAAATAAGGTGTTTAAAGCACTTGGTTTGACTACCAAGAATAATCTGCTCATTAAAAGGAGCATTAAACAGTTTATTTCCACTTGTTTTACAAACTGTTCCAAATACTTAACAGCAGAAGTAGTTAATTTTGTTAGTTTAGTTAGTTTTTTTGATGCGACTACAATAATAGCAAAAGGGCAATCTTTGAATAATGCGTGGACCCTCTTGAGTTGAAATAATGAGTTTTTCCCTGCCTTTATATTAATAATTGTGTAAATGTAGCATAAGTTAATGATGTTCACATGATACAGACACAGAAATAACCCTGTAAACGTTAATGCTAAAGCTTAAGATATCAATTGTTATTCTGAGCAATTCATGTTAGGGATGTGTCTCTACTGACCTGAAGAAGCCTTGCTGGAACACAGAGAGACGTCGAGTTTTCCTGATCAGCACATCTGAGATCTGACAGATCTCTATACTGACGAAAAATACAGTGTAGCACGTATACTCCTGGTACAACCTCTGACTGAAGGTCTGTAAGCAAAGGAGAGGACATAGATGAGGAGTTATTTGGTTATATATGCTGATAAAAATGCAAATATTCCCTTCACCCAGGAGTCAGAAATTAAACATTCTTGTGTCAACAATTCAAAAAGGGCCCAAAGGTAGGATCTCAAGTGTATGCCAACCCATTCTTGTCCATAGCTGTCCTGTAAGTCTTGAAGATGAACATCCTCCCACTGAGAACGCAGGCCGACACACATGAGGGGAAACCAGCCCTCCTGGGCCATGGCTGTGAAGTAATCTGTAAATCCTGCAAAAGACTGGATGGCTCCTAAAACGGAGAAAGAAAGAATAAATAAAACAGGCCAATACTATTTTAGGAGTGTATAAATCTAGCTCAGTTGCCAAGTGACACCATTCAGAGAGCATATGGGGTAGTGGCTCCTCCAGAGGGATTCTTAGTGTACCCTGTTAGTACCCAGTAATGTCTTATCTGCTTTATTGTAAAAGGATGTGACATGGGAGATACATACTAACATGGGAGATATATACTAACAAAGGCTCTTGTGGAGACACATTTGCATTTATGCTATTTTGTTTTGTATCTATGAAGTATTCATTCAATAAGGTTAATACAGTAGTAATATAGAGTATGCATGTTTTGTCTTATAGCACAGACATACACACGCAGTCTCACCTATCTGGAAGTATGAGTATACAGCCAGGGCTTCGTTTACCAGACGATGACGACGAGGGTTCCTGGGCTTCAGATGCATGATGTCACTCTCTGCTTTCTCGTAAGCTAGAGAGACTGAGGGGAACTACAGAAAAGATGGGAATAAACAAACCATATATACACTGCACAGCAGATAAGGGAGTGAGGAAGAGTTAGCTAATTTACTCTTAATGTCATCAAATCACCCGCTGTAAAGGCTGGTGCTTAGTGATTCAAAATTGTCTGTGTCATAACATATTAGACACCGTCATCATCTTTGATGAAACTAAATAGTCAGTGTAATGACCTTAAAAAGTAATTTGCCTTCAGCAGATTGTCACTCCTTTCTCCTCATGTCTTTGTTCCTAGTCCTGTGCTTTAGTTCATGTCGTAGTATTTGCTTCTAGTTCTTTCTCTGCATCATTTTGGTTTAGTCTGTTCAGTTCAGTACTCTGTATTCTAGTTCTGTGGTCATTGTCGCATGTATGCTCAGTCGGTTGTTGTATGTTCTGCAGTTGCTGAACTACCTGTTCTGTTTTTTTTGGATATACCAGTTTCCTGTACCCGTGAGTCTTTATTCATGCCTGTTTGTCTCCTGGATTACATACTTTGGGACTGTATCTCAGCGCTCTGTGTCATGCATTTGGGGTCTCACCTGCTCCCAGCGATCCTGACAAGAACTGGTACTAATGACATGATTACTCACAATGTCAGTGGCCAGTTCGATGAAGAGAATAGTGATGCAGCCCAGAGGAAGAGGCACGCTGACAGTGATGTAGATCAGATATGGAGTCAGCTCAGGAATGTTCTTGGTTAGTGTGTAGGCAATAGACTTCTTCAGGTTGTCAAAGATAAGACGACCTACACACACACACACACACATACACACACACACACACACACACACACACACACACACACACACATAAACAAATCAACAAAAAACAAACAAATCAACAAAAAAACAAAACAAAAAAGCTCAATATACTCTACTAAATATACAAACTGTTCATTGGTCAGTAAATACTGGGTATAGCAGTTACTCAAAAACATGTCACATCCTTACAAAGTTTAGATTTTATTATTTCAAAACCTAGAATTTCATGGTCAACTGGACTTGGTTGAAGATACTTGTTTACATTTGAAGAATAAGGGACACTCTTTACAGGACCACAATGTTCATATTCGGAAACAAATTCAAAGAAGCCATTTCCACCAGAGTAGAGAAGAGTAGAGTCCTTTCATTCCTTCCCAGGTGACAATGTCAAAGATGGTCATCAGACTCTGCCTCTGGTCACTCTAATGGCCGTAATGGCTGTTGTTACAACAGCCGGTAGCTCTAACAAACCAACCGGTATCCATCACCTTGACAACGACCCCACAGAGGTTAAGGTTATTTAGTTGAGACTCCCTGCTGGTCACTTACACTGAAGAAGCCTCTTGGATGATCTTCAAATATCTTCAACCAAGTCCAGCTGCCTTTGATTTAACCTTCCTTTGATAACTATGACCTGGGTGACTAATAAAAGAAGACTTGTTTCACCTTTCATTTTACTGGAAAAGGTAACCATAGAGATCAATGTGTGAAAACTATTCATTTTTATTCTGTGCTGTCTCTGCTTACTTCAGATTCATTGCCAATATTTTAAATAACAAAGACAGAATAGAGAGAACACAAACATCCTTGAAATAGAGGCAGGGGATATGACCCCCCCCCCCATGTATGACCACCTGTTATCTATAGATATATTGTGGAAGTGTTGACAAGTGAGCCAGACCCTAAAGTTAACATTGTTTTGTCAAACACGCAGAATTTCTTCTTCTCTAAGTCTCACCCTGCTCCACTCCAGTGACAATAGAAGCAAAGTTGTCGTCCAGCAGGATCATGTCTGCAGCGTTCTTGGCAGCATCTGACCCGGCGATCCCCATAGCAACACCGATGTCAGCCTTCTTAAGAGCCGGAGAGTCGTTCACACCATCACCTGTCACAGCGACGATAGAGCCCTGGGGGGAGGGTTGAAAAGATGAAAACATCTGACACAAACCTGAAAATATTAACTGATTATACACACTGAATATGAATACACGCAAACTGTGTGTATTTACCAGACGTTGACAACTCTCCACAATGATCAATTTCTGCTGAGGGGATGTTCTTGCAAACACCATCTCGGGATGGTTGCGTAGCGCGTCATCTAACTCCTCGCTGCTCATGTCTTTCAGCTGACCTCCGCTGATCACACAAGCACGTGCGTCCCTTTGAACAAAGACACATGCAAGCATTCAGATTCGCAACAGTCCAGTGAATCTGTTGTAAACTTGATGATCACACACTAAGAAATAAACACTATACTACAATGGTAGATGGCTCTTTGATATATTTTTATACAAATACCGCTTGTTGACTTGTTCGACAGGTATACGCTTCCTCTGGGCAATATCTTCCACTGTTTCACTGCCTTCTGAGATGATACCAACATTAGCTGCTATTGCCCTTGCTGTAATTGGATGGTCTCCAGTCACCATGACAACCTGAAGTTCCAAAATATAAAAGCAATGACACGGGGTAATTAACATACGTAGTCTCTTGCATAATTCTGCAAATTTTACAAAAAATGTAAAATCCAAACCATCCCTAACAAGCTGTATATGTGTATGTAGGAAAATATGAACACACCCTGATACCAGCAGTACGACATTTCATCACTGCATCAGGTACAGTGGCTCTTGGGGGGTCAATCATTGAGATGAGACCAGCAAAGCACAGTCCTGACGTGGGGAAGTTCATATCTTCACTGTCAAATCGAAAGCCACGAGGAAACTCTTTCTCATTCAGATAGAGATGACAGAAACCTACAAGGGGAAAAAGGAAACAGCTGAGTAGTTAAAAAAACCCCACAAGTACTGGAAATGTCATATTGTGTATCACAAAAGGTGTCTATGTACTAATGAAATTTGATATAAGTTACAAATCTAAATGGCAAAAATACAACTGATTGTGTATTGAGTGACAAAAACTTTGGCGTTCCGCATGCCACACAAAAGCATATGTGTGCAACGACTTCACATTTTATTTTTTTTCAGTATAGTGTAAGCAAAAGGGAACTGACAGTTTTTGTAAAAACATTTTCAGTATATCAAGCCATCAAATCCCACATCAGGGTCATAAGAAGTACTCTCTAACCCAGTACTCTCTCTCCCAGTCCTCCCAGGTCCATATAGGCTGTCTGAAAGGCCTCACTCCACTGCTCATCCAGAGGCAACTCCTGGCCTTTTATCAAAATGGTGGAGCAGCGCTCTAAGATGCGTTCCGGTGCTCCCTTCATCACCAGCAGGTAGCGTAGGTCAAGAGGATCCTCCAATTCATGGATAGATAGCTAGATAGATAGAGGTGGTTGATAGAGGCTGAATAAATATGGACATTAAATCTGTGCTCTTAGATTCACCATGAATCACAGGATTATCACAGTATCAAAGTAGAAAACTCAAGTAAATATAAAAAAATACATATTTTGCTCAGTATTTTATGGTTTACAGTGTGGTATATTATCAAGAATATTTCAAAGCCAATTGACAACACAGGTTCCTGTTGTCACCTGGAACTTGTTGGTGGAGTTGAAGGGCACTTCCACCACTTTCTTGAAGCGATTACGGTAGTCCATGATGTTCCCTACAGTGAGCTCAGTGAACTTTAGCAGAGCCGTCTCTGACGCATCTCCCACCACGATCCTCTGTGTGAGATGGTAAAAGTGAGATAAGAAAGAGAGAAAATTAACACATATTTTCTCATAATAACATAGAAAAGGGGCTTCTTAAAACAAAAAAATAACATAATGTAGATGTCACATTCTGTCGGTTCAGTGTGACACCACATGAATGTTTACTACAAATGTCTTAAAACCATAAACTTGTACCTTAGGAATAGGTACACCTTCCTGATCAGGTTTGAATGTAGCTCTGTTACACAGGGAAGCCACTCTTGCCAGTGAACGCCATGTTTCTGATGACTGGTCAAAACTGTGACCTGGAAACCACACAATCACATGATTAATCAAAGATTACTCAAATATAAAATAACATTAATCCACCTTTCAAATACACATAATAATGGAAATAGAAACCCACATGTTAGCTTACTATGGCTTGCATTATATTTATATTTATAAAACACTGCTCATAACAGCACTGACTTATTTTAAATGTAAATTTTTTGAATAAAAAAAGATTTCCCCATGTGTTTACCTGACTGATCTTCAGTGGTATCTGCAGCGTGGATCTGGTTGTCAAACCAAAGGTGAGCCACAGTCATCCTGTTCTGGGTCAGGGTACCGGTCTTATCAGAACAAATCACAGAAGTGGACCCTAAACACACACAGCTCAAAAGGTTACACAGTTATACTGTACAGACATGCTGCAAGAGCATAATATGGACCTTCTTAAGTCTAATCTTTATAAGATATACTTTCTTATAATATTTGTGTCATTATGCTGTAGGAGGTGAGGTGTTGTTGAAACTGATGAAAGGGTTGAACCTAAAGCGATTTTATTCTACATAACTGAAATTTAACTAAATTACCTGAACAGAAACAAAATTAGCATTTTCAGTTTTCTATACAAATTCAGGCATACTAACCCAATGTTTCCACAGCCTCCAGGTTCTTCACAACACAGTTCTTTCTGGCAAGTCGTTTAGCAGTCAGAGACAGACATACCTGTTAACAGAGACATAGGCTGTTACAGACTGACAGGTTACTAGAGAGCAGAGTTTAATCTGTCTAGTTTGCAGAACTTATGATTAAATAAATAATACATATTATTACTAATACAGAATATAATTTTTCAGTGGTTCTATCATCCAAAATAATCATTCATGTAATGGAAACCATAAACAATGGTGTTACAGAAGTTCACATTTGTTGCAGTGACTCACAGTAACTGTAGCAAGCAGCCCCTCTGGCACATAAGCCACCACGATAGCCATGAAGAAAATCATGGCTTCCAGGAAGGCATATCCGATGAACATGGCAACAACAAAGAAGGTAAACCCAAAAAAGATTGCAAGACCAGCAATGATGTCAACAAAATGCTCAATTTCTATGGCAATGGGAGTCTTCTCATTGCCAACGCCACTTGCCAAGGTGGCAATCCGACCGATGATGGTACGATCACCCGTATTAATTATCACACCAGTAGCAACACCTGGAGAGGAAATGATATATAAACAAGCAAATGCTTAAATAAGTGACTTATAGATGATATAAGATGCATAATTTAAGATATTTAACATAGATTCATAGATTGTATCTAAGCCAGGCAATGCATATGCATGTACAGTATGTACTATTTACTTTACTGCACCTTCCAAACAGGTTGTTGAGAAGAAAGCAATGTTTCTAGTCTCCAGTGGATTCTCATGAGTGCATTCTGGACTCCTGGTTTGCGGTTCAGACTCTCCTGTCAATGATGAGTTGTCCACCTGGTACACAAATTATTTTCACAAAAGGTCCTGTCCGCGAGGGAAGGAAGGATTGGGCTACATCTATCTCTCAAATTTAACACAATTTAAAGGATTTATTCTTATTCTTCTGGGTATTCAAACTGGCCTGATGTGCAGTTAAGCCTCACAAAACTTACTTTGTAAATACTGAGTATGTTACACATGATTTGAACAATGTTTTTTTTAGTTACTACTAAGGTAACTTTGCTAAAAAGTGGACACTTTGGCATTAAATTCTGGTGTTATAATAATAATTTTTTAAAAAGATTGTAAGCTTGCACCATGACATGTTTCATTTGTTTAAATAAGCATTCTATCTGTCTTTTTGTGTATGTGTGTTTGAAAATACAGTATATAGTGAATGCGTAATATACCTTGCAGCTCTGACTGATGATACGAATGTCAGCAGGAACTCTGTCTCCTCCTTTGATTTCCACCAAATCCCCGACCACCAATTGGTTGGCGTTGATCTGGTTTTTCTGACCATCACGGATCACAACGGCTTGCTATTTTTGGAGGTCGGGAGTATGATTAGCAAAAATAAAAGGAGATTAACACATAAAGGAAGACACAGAGGGAAACAAGGTGACAGACAAGGAAAAAGAAAATAGATCAAAATGAGATATAACGGTAGAAAAGCCATTTATAATACATTCCAAAAATGTGCTGACTGGGCATGTGCAACTTACCTGTGGCACCAGATTCTTGAAGCTTGCAATGATGTTGGTACTCTTGAATTCTTGGTAGTAACCAAAGCAGCCAGTAACAACGACAACAGCAATTAGGGTGATGGCCAAGTACAGCTGAAGTGAGAAAGAATATATAACCATAAAAAACAGGTATCTAGCAATGACTGTTTCAAATTGCTGTCTCTTTTCTCTGTTCTTGGTCTCTGTCCCTCTCTGATCCCTCTTGCTCAGAGGGGCAGGAAATAGAACTCACATTGTCAAAGCTGGTGAGGTTCCCTCTCGCAAGTTCAATTCCAAAGGCGATGAAGCAGATGCAAGCTGCGACCCACATCAGACACTGCAGCCCTCCAGCCAGCTGCCTGGCAAACTTCACATACTCTGGAGTTCCTTTAGGAGGCTTCAGTTCATTGGGACCATCTCTCTCCAAGATCTGATTGGCATAGGCGGTGGTCAAACCCTGTGGATGTAGAGCAGATAAAACAGATGAAACAACTTAGTATGAAAACAGCATTGGAACCTAAAGGACACACACAGAAGTGGGAAATTGGTATGGGTGAAGAGAGAAGGAAATAAATTAATAGAATTAGCTATTATTTCTTAATTAATTACAATTAAGTAAGACAAAGTAAGTGAAAAAAAAACACAAGACACTTACAAAGAAAGACATTAAAGACAGGAAATATCTCACCTTGGTAACGCTAGTGTTGTATCTCATTTCTAGTTCTTCAATTGTAATCTCGTGGTCGTCCTGCAGGAGGAGACAGATCACAACATTGATTCAGAACAAGGTGATTTAGTCATAGCTGGTTGGTTGCAACTTGGTGGTTCTAAGTGGACAGTGGCTGGAATAAAAAGTCTAAAGTTCTCTACTTGTGATCTGTAAATCACAAGTAGATCTTTACAGCACAATGAATTTAAATAACTGACATACATAGCACATGTCACACATCACTCACTACAACAATGTCTACCTTCCCTACTATTTTTTCAAATAACTCTTTACTTACTATATCCATTTCTTTCTTCATGCCCTCCAGTTTATCCTTCTTCTTCATCTTCTTTTTCTTCTTCTTGTCCATCTCTCCATCCATCTCAAACATGTCGTATGTGTCCTTAATGCACACAGCAAGTGGCAAATTTGTTATACATTTATGCATTACATCTATCTGTCCAGCAGCTTGACATTCTTGATGTGGATACTAAATGTTTGTGTAAGAAAACAAATGCATTCTGAAATAACTTGAAATAACTGAAGCATATGACTGCATTATTTTGTTTATTTAGATGCACTGACACCATTTTCAAAGTGGAGGTTTGATAGCTGCAGATATTTGTATTATTCCATCTGTTTCAATTAGATAATACAAAGCTGAAACACAGTATTATTTACAATATATTATAAAGTATACTACATATAAAGTCTATCAATAGGAGCTTCATTAACTGACAGATTTATTGAACGATTCATTGGAATTTATTGAATGCCCTTCAGTGGCTGATTGAAAGTTAACTTTTTTAACACACACACACACACACACACACACATTTATATATATTGAGAGACACTGAGGTATAGCATGAAAACAAGATAAACAAGTAATAATAGGGTTGTGAATTTTTTTTCCTACCTAAAAGCCCAACAGTGTCTTGAAGTGCTAATATGATTGCTTGAGACACCTCCAGCGGAGTTTAAGATAGTCTCATCTTTTAAATCATATAGAACTTCACAGGTAGCCAATGCTAGGAGGCTAAAAATAATGGATGACACTAATTAAACTTTTTTATTTTTACAGCAGTGTGTCTGTTTTTTTAAATCTGATTTAATCTTTGTATTTATAAGAAGATATTAATGACTTATAATCTGTGCCCAAATGTATTTGCTGCCTACACCCTACAGTGACTAAAAAGGCCCTTTTTTATAAAATACTTGTTTGCTTTCTCTCACAACCAATGCTAAACAAAGTGAATGGTCATCAGCTGGCTCTCCTACCTGTTTACTCATGGTTGCAGGTGTGATAGGGGACTGCTCTCCTAAATCAATGGAGGTCCAGACCACTCGATCCTTCTTCGTCCCCGAAATTTTGGCTTTCAGTTAGGGTCCAGTCCTAACACACACCCTGTTTCTCCCTCTCTCACACATACGTGTACACACAAACACAATGGTCAGAAACAGGACAGATTTTTTTGGAAAAGCCTTTTATACATGACAACTACCTTATTAAGATACACATGCGCACAAACACCTTTGACCACACGCGCACTTTAATACGACTTCCTGCGTAAAATGGTAGTAACAATGTCACCCCTGGCCAGGTCTCTTTCTCTCTCTCTCACACACACACACACACACACACACACACACACACACACACACACACACACACACACACACACACACA
>JAPMOB010112101.1:0-10188 GCA_029875015.1 Lepomis gibbosus
GACAAAGACAAGACAGAAACACCAGGTATATATACACAGGGACTAACGAGCAGGGCGGGAGCAACACAGGTGACAGGGATCAGGGTAACGAGGCACAGGCAGGGAGAGAGAGCAGAGGAAAACAGAGAGACTGACATGCAGAGGGATCACTGGGGAAACAGACAAGACACAGGTTACTAAACACTAGATAGACAAGACAGAACCCCAAAACCCAATAGACCAAAATAATGTACACAAGAACCAGGACTAAAACCCAGACTCCCCAACAGGACACACAGACAGGATCATGACATAACAAACAGTTCATGGAATATCAAAATTAATTTTCTGTCAATCTACTTATAGATTTTTTAAAATTCAAAACATGGAACTACTGATGTATTAAGTACTATTAACTTCTCATTTGTAATTTAGAAGGAAAACATACACTAAAACTCTCATTTTTCCCCAAAGAGGATGATTCCAACTAACGTGGACCAGTTCCTCTGCTGCGGGACGCCTTACCGAGCTATGAGAGACGCCGTGGCTCGTGTTCTGCTGGAAAACAGATCTGACACCTTCATGGCAGAAATACAGGTCAGAGAGACTTCAGAGTGATCTTAGATAGGCTGATAAAAAAGTTCATTTTACTGTTTGACTCATTCAGAAAAGGCAAAGTAATGAACCTGCTTCAGTGTTTTCTGGAGACGCGGTCATGTCTCCAAACGCCCACTAGAGGTCAGGGATGTTGACACATTGAATAAGTTAATATTAAACTCACCATATTTAGCATTTCTGAGCGCTATATAATATTAAATAAATGGTTTATAACACACTTTAATCTAGTTGTAAGTGTTTTATTTATGTACTGTATTTGTCAACAATTATGACTCTGAGGAAAACCGTTTTTTACTATGTTGTTATTTCTTGTATGTTGAACAATGATGTTACAGTGTGTTATTTACCATTTATTAAATGCTTATGAATGCTAGGGGTAAATTAAAGTGTTACCAAAAGTGAGTCAGTCTTGATTCACACCAGGTATTTCTCTTATTGTTTCCTCTGTAGAAGCTGAGAGGTTCTCAGATCAGCCTCCTGGCCCTGGCCTTGTTCAGACACGTCACCTGCCGCTACAAATCACCTGACGTCAACCTTCATCCCTCCCCACAGGTCACTATGATGGAAAATGGTAATTTTACCTATTGTAAATTTACTTTCTCTGTTTTAACATGTGGCTCTATGTGAATTTATAGGAGACGGCAAGAGTGAAAGAGCTCCTGAAAAACGTCAACTTGTCAAAGGACTTCGAGGCTTTCTGCGATGCACTTCTGTCAAATCAGATTGGTGGGCCGGCCTCAGATCTCCACATCAACAGAAATCTTTCCCCTCAGAGACAAACACTCTTGGAGCTGCTGGTCCATCTGGACTCTGTGCTCCTCGGTGGAAATCCTCTACTGGTTCCTCTTCATCAGATAGCATCCCAGCCTCAGAACGTTACAGTAAGAAACTACTTGAAGTTGTCACACAAAGGTCTGTTTACTAGTGGTTAGTAACACTCAGCCGGTGAAAACAGTTGTGTAGTGACTTTTGTGCCTCTGGAGGAGAAAATAGCCCTGATAATGTCATGGTGATCATCAGGGTTTGGGCTGGACGATTAATCGTTTTCAAATCGAAATTGCGATTTGAAAGGACGCGATTAGCAGATCGTGAAGACGGCGATTAAAATGTAGGTTAATTATCCAGCGTGTCTGACCCATGTTTAACAGTCATGCAGTTACAGATTCATTCCGTTGTCGTCCTTGTGTGACAGATCTGCTCGCCAATCACAAGCGCAGTGCGCCTCGGTCCTACTCACCAATCAGAGCAGTGCACACGAAACTGGAGGAAAACGTGGGATAATGGCGCCAGCCGAACAGACGAGCGTTTAGGCTGCACGTTGTTAACGTGTTGTTAATTTGTCATTTTGTTGATAACAGCTGTCTGTGAGCCCGCTCTGCTCTCTGCAGGCTACATATCCCACATGGAGCATTTCAGAATAAGAGCGTTTTGCCTGCCTGACTTTGCTAACTTGTTCAGATTGTGTTAAGTTCTCCTTGATTTAGTGCTTCTACCATAGTGAAGTAGGCTACGTAGTTAAAGTGTTTCTTCTTTGTCTGTTTTATCTGTGTTTATTGTTGATATACGATCGAGTGTCTGCACAGGGTGTTTTATTTTGCTGCTTGACGCAAAGTTCCATCAAAAATAGACAGGAAGTGAAAATTTAACTTTAGCTAAACTTAAGAAGAAAAAAAATTACTAATCATATTGTAATTGCAATATCTGGCAGAAAAATCACAAATCGTTATTACCAACCCTTATCAGGGTTAAGTCTTGACCTTGGAGATTAAATGTTTAACAGAATGCCTGCGTTACAAACTGGAGGTCTGCAGTTTTAAAAGATGTGGCTGTTTACCAGGAAGTGACCCAAGTTTAAGGACATGCATAACTAAGTAGCTGAAGTACTGCGTTAGGGCTCATCGTTTTCAGTTTCTTCCCAGTAAAATATAAAAAGGACCAGATCGCCTCAAATGATTTATGTAGCTCTGCCTTCAACCGCCTGACCGCCTTAGTTTACAGTAAACAGACTCCTCTTGCTAGGAGCACAGCTCAGACAAGGTTCTGTTAATCGAAAGAAAAATAATTGTATTAAACATATAATACAAGAATCAAATTTCACATGCACACTGATACATTTCCAGATAAACGTATAAACTGAGGCTAATAAACCTTATTCATTCTATTTTTCATTTACTCAACTTGCTTTTTCCTCCAAGAAATCCTTTCTGCCCACCATGCCCGATGATCACACGAGTGAAGTCAGACAGTGGATGAGCGGAGAGAAAACACAGATGTACTGTAAGTATTTTACATTATAAAGGGCCATCATCACTTCTCTATTAATAGTTTAGTAAGATATTTATTATGTATTTTACATCATTTGCAGATTGCGCCAAGGGACATCCGTGCTTCGTGGGAGAGGTATGAGCTTTTTGTGTCTGTCTTGAGAAGCATTCTTTAAAAATAAAGAGACATTTTAATAAATAACACATTATTTGCTTCTCTGTTGTCCCGTAGTGTGGCAGACCTGTGGTTATCTCACAATGTGTAGAATGTGGACTTCCAGTTGGTGGGCTGCATCACAACCCAGTTTCTGGATTTACTAAAGACACGGGACAAAGGTATTAATCTCGTCAGACAGACAGCTTTGTGAGAGTATTTTCAGTCAAATATTGGTGTTTAATTTGATTTGTGTTTGTATAAAGTGTCACCGATCAAACTCGGACAGGACACATATTAGGAGAGGCCCGTGGGAGGTCTGACGCTCCTGAAAGACAGATGACTTACGCTCAGTCCTGCATCCTGCGGCTGCTTACACACCTCGCCATGCTTCAAGGCGCTTTAAGAAACAACAGAGTGAGACTTCATTTAAATTTGCACCAGATATCACCGGTACTGAAAAATACACATCATGTAATTATGCTCCTGTGGTGCTTTTTTTCGTAGGGAGTCGGTAACATGATCCACCCGAGGCCCCGTGATGTTCTCAACTTCCTGTGGGACCACCTCGAAAAGGACATGACTGTTTTAAGGCAGGCGCTGAATCAGAACATGGACAACACGGCAGTTACTGTTCATTTGATTCTCAATACCTGCACAAAGTTCACTACAGGTGATACTGACTTACCAACGATTTCCAGCATTCTGCTTCTATTGTTCATGTAAAGCACGCGTGATATAACTCTGCTGAATGTTTAAAAAAAGGTTCCCGCGGCACGAGACAGGATCTGTCCTCCAGACAGGGACGGCAACAGTGGGAGAAGCTCGTCTGTGATTCTGCCATCAGTCCAGTACTTCAAGTAAGGAATACATTTTCAAAACTAGGGATGTTTTCATAAGAAAGAAAAAGGGTGATAACATCTTGTTTCTTCCACTCGCCTGTTTTTAGGATTTGCAGAAGAATCTGGCTGAAGCTCAGGAAAGAATCGGTGCTGATGATGGACTTGCTGGAAGTCCCCTGATGAATCTCCTTTACGGGGATCCTGGGAAAATGATGTCCCTCCCCTCTGACTGCCCGACGCATCGCTCCTCCTTCTGGACTCTTCCCGAGATGATGACAGTGGAGCGTTTCTCTCAGATGGTGGGAGAACGTCAGGGACGCGGCTCGTTACCCCTGCTGGTCACGTTCCTCAAGAAGGTATCTTCATCAGGGGCATGTGGAAACCTTTTTCTGACAAAGACTGGAGACACAGTGGAGGATATTCACAGAGTAACAGGCTGTGATTATTATAAACCCTGGCCAGGTATATTGGGGATAGTATTCATTGTGCTGAATTTCAGTCAAATAAGACTGCTGAGTTTTGCCGTTTTAAATTTGATAAAGTGCCTCCTATACATATAAATGTGTGTTTTTAATTGATTTTCCCGTGATAACGGGATCATTTTCTTGTGCTCTCGAGATAACAAAACAGTAAACGTTAATTTTAGTGTGATTTCCAATGCTACTGGTTAGCTCAGCTGGTAGAGCGCAGGACAGTTGCAGGATTGTGTGTTCAATCCTCACAGTAGACCAATTTTTATTTTATTTTATCTTTTATAATCCTTCTTATTTAGAGACTGTAGCTGGACTGTTTGACTTTACATTCCCAAGCAGAGGAATTTCCTGCGCTTCTCATTCAGGGCAATCCATTAACGTTACACATTTCCTAACGCCTATTTCCCAACCTTTGAAATAGCCGTCTGTAAATGTGTGATTGGATTCCCCTGAATCTCTTCATAACAACTTTGTCGAATTATATAGCTAATGGATAATAAAAAACACACAAAAGAAGTTTAAAAAGTCGTTGAGAGCGGGAGTCGATCAAGAATAATTATCCCGTTATCACGGGGAAAAAGAGCAAAAAAAAATTTGAATGGATGGCCGCTCAGGGCTTCCGTATGTACCAAAGTTTTTTGGATGGTATGAAATTTGTCGGGGAAGAATTGAAGCTACTGCTTCAAACTGGAGGAAAGTTTGTGAAGGTGTGGCCTTTTCTGGAATATCCTTGTTAAACTGAAGTATTAAAAAAAGTTAAGTGTAGTTACATTTATTTAAGAGATTTAACATAAAGTTATTTTTAATGTGGACACAATGTGGAGCTTTCCTCTCTGCCCATAACCTAATATTCCACCAACTTTTCATCTTTTATCTGTTCAGTAGTATTTATGTTAAAAATTAATTTACAAAAAACAAGTAAGACTGAAAAAATGTCCTGTTTTAGGGGAAGGCAGTGAGGCAGAAATGTCTTGTGAAAAAACAGTAAGTTTTCTGATGCTCACTGAGGTGAAGTACTACAATAATAAAAGTTACTTGCCACAGGCATCCATGGCTTTCCTCAAGCTCAGGCTTTTTGGTGTGGGAAGTGTTTGAGATGTATTGACTCTGTGTGTGTGTGTTTGCCCCAGATACACTGCGTGAGGCAGTTACATCACCTACCTGAGCTGGCTGCTCTGCAGTCGGACCTGCTGAGGGTGTTTCCTCCTACGTCAGACTCTACACCTCTGACTATCGCACAGATGTTACAGCAGATACCAGCAGGTATATCTGCATGACATTTTCAGTATGAACGTGCAGCAACAAAGAAACAGTAATGCAAACATCACACACACGCTGACACAAACTGAGCTTTTATCTTTGTCCTCATCAGGACACCAGAAGAAGATGCTGGTTGAGAGAGTGGAGACTTTCATGAAGGTGTGGAACAGCCTCAGAGCCGAGCTGGCTAACAACTGTAAGCATGCCTCCATTAACATTTACAGCTGAAACAAATGATTGTTGTTATCAGTATGACTCGATTAGAAGCACAAAAATGTAACTCAAACAAAACTGTTTCATCCTTTGACAACTGAAAAGCTGAAACTGACACTGTGACTACCACTGCTATTACTGTTGCTGTTACTACTACAGTACTAAAACCAACTAAACTTTATTTACCGAGCATTTTTCTAAGCTAACGTTACTACATGATTTAATGTGTGTTTAACACTTTTTTTGAACAACAATATCAAAAAAAGTGTTTGATTTATAGGATAGTTAGTCTTTCCAATCAGTTTACAACCAGCTTGTCGTCGCTGTTTAATGTAAACAGTCTGAAGTGTTTGGAATCATAACATTTAGTGATTAACTGGAAACATTTTGTCTCTTATTTTCTCATACTTTGTACTCTGAATGAGCACATTATCATTATATTGTTATGTAATGAATAAACAGTGTTAATGTATCGTTATTGATCAAATCCTAATTTGCTAAATCTGACTGAATCGAGAAAGAAAAATATTTTAAATATTTTAAATTGAACCGCCAACTAGAAGATTAAGTTGAATCAGTGTGAAACCAGACGTTTCCATCTTGATGTTAGTAGTTTCCCTCATGTCTGTGTCCTTCTCTGCCTGACTTTATAACTCTGTGTATATATAGCAGCAGACTTGGGTGTGGACGTGAACTTGTGTGAGATGGAGGTGACATCCGAGAGCTCCGGGGAGTTTCTGATACCGTGTCGACACGGACCGGGGTCGTGTCTCCGAACCCTCGTGGACTTCCTGTTGGAGACTCACAACAGCCTGGTGAGAGCGGCCAGGAGCGTGAGCCTCCAGGAGGACAGGTCAGTACGCCCGGGTCCAGAGTCAAATGTGAAGCTGATTCTAAAGCCGTGGTGACAACAGCATGAACATACGAGTGCAGGGTTCATCAAGAAAACCAGGTTTCTTCTTCTTTCATAGTAATTTTGGCTGTTTGCTTCCATCTGAAACATTTCTCCAAAGTGTTCTTAAAGATTTCTCATGTGTCTTAAAATAAAAATATGTACATATTTCCTTAGTGAGAAGATACATTTGCCCTTTACAGAAATAATTTCAGTAAGGGTTGAGCTTTGCAGTTCATTCTTGACCTTGGAAACAGCAGTTAGACGACAGCATCAGTTCAACGTCTGTTTAAACACTTTTTCTGGAGCTTTCTACCGTTTCACATAGTCTTGGGCAGCAGACTGACTTTGCTTCATGGATCTGAGTGTAACACAGTTAAAAACTCTACAATAAGCGAGTGAGTGGACCTTTTGTCAAATGTTTAGGCTCATGAAAAAGTACTTTTAGAGAGGCTGAACAGGTGATAAAAGAACTGAACGCTGAATGAAACAGTTCTCTTAACCAAAAAGGATCCCTGAACATAAATTTGTAAGGGGTGAGTGTGCAGTAAATATCACAAACATCTGTGTTTGTGTTCATCTTACTGTTGCCAGCACCTCTTCTTCTGCATAACATTCTGTGCACGACCCCCTTTTGTCTTACTCTCAACTTTTATTAGTATCATAAACTGTTATGAAGAGTTTTGACATCTTACAAGCCTTCAGACTCATGTTTGTGTCATACACAACTGGACTCCCTAGATCAGTACTTAACCTTTGGTTAATACGGATGATCATGGACTTAAGCGTGTTTTATTTCCCCAGTGAAAACAGCGTTCCTTTAGAGAGGATATCAGAAACCCAGCTGACCCTGTGCCACCCAGAAAGAGAGCTGCTCCCTCTGGTTTTAGCCCACTGCCACTACACCTTGAAGAAAGGTGGGGAGACGGACAGCAACTACGACCTGAAAGGCATCCAAACCCAGCTGGCCCGCCGCTTCCTGGCTGGAAAACCTCTTATCAAAGCGGTAAAAATCAAAACCAGTCCTACACCTGCATGCAGATGTCTGGTACAACCAAACACTCTGCTAACCAGCACTGCTTTCCTCTTGTATCAGGACACCTCGAGGTACTTGAACAGACATCTGCAGGATTTCTCAGTCGTTCTTACTGAGGTCAGAAGCAAGATTCCCCAGGTAAGACCTATTGAACTTGACTATTTTACGGTCTCAAAGTCTTAATCTGAAACTGACGAATGCCAGCCCAAGAATGTTCTCAGTAGTTTCCCCCTGTAGGATTTTGTGAGGCCACTTTGTGAGAGGTCAAATTCCTTCCCTCACACTTCTCTCGACGGCCTGTTGACAGTTTCTCTGTCTGTGCTGCAGGAGCCGCTGAAGGGTTCGGTGAGCAGCGCCATGAGAACGGTGCTGCGTTCATACACAGATGTTTGCGATGCTGTGCATGTGCTGGAGATCGGCCTTCGCTTTCTTGGCAAGACGGGCGGGGATCCTCAGGGTCGTCTTTTGTCCTACCTCACTGATTCGCTGCAGATGGGACCACAGATTTCCAGCACTGTAGCCAAGGTAGAAACCCACAGCTACATCCATTACAACGCAGCTATGCAAAGAATGTGATAATGTTGATCTTATTTTTGTTAGCGCTGTTCCAACATCCCGTCTTGTTGTTTTCCCATCCATGAAATCCCCATTTAAATACTTTTTTGACACTAACGTGTGGAAAGACGTGAAATAAAAATGTTCATCGTGCCATGTTACTACCTTTCTCTGGTGTTCTGATTCTACCTAAACCAGGCAGAATAACAGTAATTTGCATGTTGTAGTTCAGTTTTCAAATCACGAGTTTCATTTCCAGACATTCTGTGGTTTTCATCCATTTCTGTTAAAAGCATCACTTTGTGTTGAAAAGTCGGGGGGGGACATAGGGGCTCAGATCAGGGGCTTGAAGAGACACTTAGTTAGCGAGACATCACGATACGCAATATTAGGTTCACGTGAGCGAGACGAAAAGATCCTTAACCAGTGTTTAAAGACTTAATTTCCCGCATTCTGGTGAACGTTTCTGCACCATTTTGTGGTGGAACTGTTTTATTTATGTAAGAAAGCACAAAATAATTCAGATAGCACCTTACATTATAAAATATGTAAATATAACAGAATATTTATCAAGGGATGGCACAATGGATAAAGCATATGCTTTTGGTGTGAGAGACCTGGGTTTGATTCACCATTGTGTTCCTGAGCAAGACACTTCATTGCCTCCAGAGGCCTGCGACCTATATAGTAAGTGTAAGTCGCTTTGGATAAAAGCATCAGCTAAATGTAAACTCTAAGTCAGTGCAGCTCTCAGTCATTCTGTGCTGCTGTCAGATCTGTTTCTCCTGTAGATCAACTTTTCTCATGTTTCTCATCATCCCTGCTGAGGCAGCACACATTTTCATTTGTTATTTAACTGCAAGCTGTTTCTCAGAATGTTTTTTTTTTAACAAATTATGCTTTTAAAAAGTGGTGGGGACAAAATCAGCCATTTCAAAAGGTGGTGGAGACATGTCCCCAGCGTCCCCAGTGTAAATGACACCTAAGGTTAAAAGTGTAAAGTGTGTTAGCAGACTATTGCATGAAGGATGTAATCATCACAGTGAACAAGATGAATTATATTTGTCAAGTTCTGCAGTGCAGCCACACATCTTCCACTTAATCTGCATTACCATTCAACAACAGTGAAATACTGACGATGCAGGTTTTGTGATGTTCAGGTTTGCCATACGCAGCTGAACAGCTTCTGTAGAAGGAAAACAATACATAAAAAACAACTAAAACCGTATTGTCTGCATTCAAAAACAGTCACCTAAAACGTAAAGTACGTGAGTTGGAGTTCAGGAGCTGGTGTGGTCTTTTGAAACATTAAACCGGTCTGTTTCCTTTTGTTTTCAGGGTCTTGGAGAGAGCAAACTGGAACACAGCATATTCACCTGGCAGCTCTTGACTTGTTGGAAATCTGAGCTTATGCTGAACAGACAACAAGTGAGTATTAAAATCATGGCCAAGGGCATTTAAGACTTAAAAACACAAGATCCATGGAATAAACTGCACCCGTGTTGACCGCGTAGTTTGTTTTAGAGTCATTATTTTCACTCGTGAACTCTGCTTGTGAGCAGGAGTTAAATTTTCTGGGCTGTAATCCGTTCTGACACAGCAAGCGCCCGGAGTTTGACCCCAATAAAAACTGAATTTGAGGAATTCTGCAGTTTCTGCTTCAAAACCTTTTTTTGTATTACATTAAACTTTGATTATGATCATGTTTCAGGACCCGTTTCACAGGCTACCATCAGCGTTTCAGCAGCGGCTCTCTGAGGAGCAGAGGAAAGGGCTGAAGGTCTTCCTCGCCCTCACAGATGTCGACATTTTCTCTTTGGAGCTGCATGAAATTCTGCTGCTGAAGAAGAGCAACACCAGGCCGGACGAGGGATACCAGCCACAGTGGGAGTAAGCACAAGC